>CM053027.1:177457910-177484310 GCA_028564925.1 Lithobates sylvaticus | reverse complement strand
TCAATCTGCAGCTCTGTAATTTTCTGTAAAATGTAATGCAATATGGCTACCTGGTGTGTACAGAACGCCCCCTAGAAACATAATTTCTTGCTTGTGTGATTGGCTCACTGATTTTCCCAGAAGTCTGCACTAAGATACACTAAGATGCAAACTCTAGGCAGGTACTGTAGTGGTTAGCACTCTCACCTAGCAGTAAGAAGGGTCGCTGGTTCGAATCCCAACCACAACACTACCTGCTTGGAGTTTGCATGTTCTCCCTGTGCCTGCATGGGTTTCCTCCAGGTACTCCGGTTTCCTCCCACAATCCAAAGACATGCAGGTAGGTTAATTGGCTTCTGTCCAAAAATAAATAAATAAATTGGCCCTAGTATATGAATGGGGACCTTGGATTGTGGGCTCCTTGAGGGTAGGTAGGGTAGTTACCGATGTGTAGACGCTCACTCAGGTTGAACTGGATGGACTGATGTCTTTATTCAACCTTACTAACTATGAAACTATGAAGTCAGATTTCAGGCATCCCCTGCAACAAAAATTTCATTTTTGGTCAGATACTCCCAATAGGAAATCATGTATAAAGGGATTCAGGTCCAGTCATTTTCCTCATTAGAGCCCTGCAGATGCAGCAGCTTAATGATAATTATGAAATCACTCCTAATAGATTTGCTTTCCTCATGGACAAAGACAACACACAGTGATTTCTTCAGAATAAGAAAAGGTAGGAATCTGCAGCAAAGTTTGTTAAAATCCTTGTAATGTACATTGATTACCCAGAGGGGATTTTTTTTTTCTCAACAAAAGAAGAGTTACTCTTTAATTAGTTACTAATTGCTACACCTATCCACTGCACCACATCATTATTTCTATGGTGCAGGGGGGCTGACCAGGATGCACAACACCATTGGTTGCTATGGTGCTGGCAGCTGGCCTGCCTGCACCACAACAACAGAAGATGTTGATCCAGGGTAGGCATTCAGAAGAGGATGAAAGTCCTGCCTCATTCCAGACCTGTTACGCCTCCACTGCCCTCTGCCATGCCACCACAGCCACAGTAAAAATGAAAAGTTAGGGCTCTATTTGTGAAGGGGGCCGATGTTTTACAGGGGGATGTCTGTGATGAATGTTCTGCTTCAGTCTAGAGTCAGGCTAATAGGTACTGCAAAAGTTACAGTGAAAGGGGTTAAATACAGCTGGAGCAGTTGTTACAGTTGTTTTTTTTTAACTGTGAACCATATGAGCAAAAGGTGTAATCAGTGTAAGTCCCGCCATTTTTACATCTATTTTTACATCTATTAACAGCATACAGATTATTAGAATATAACATTGCTTATGTGGTGCTACCCCAAACTATTTATTTACTGGGAAGTGGTTGTCCACATTGCTACTAGAATATTCCAAACTGATGTTCCATTTACTCCTTTTTAAAAATATCCTAAAAAATTGAAGAAGCTCTGGTGCCCAAGTGCAGTCTAGCACCTAAAGTGGGTATTGAAAAGAATCACCCCCTTTAAAATAATTGAATTTTGCTGCTTTTCGGCCTGAAATGAAGACAGACATTTTTGTTTTATTCAGCTGCATTTACTCAGTGCAACTTATAAACATCCAAGTGAAAGATATACCACCAACATGTCAGAATTTTTTTTTACAAAAATTCAAAAGCAGAATCACTGAGTTGGAAAAATGATCACGCCCTTGTGTGTATTTTCTAGAACCATCTTTTGCTTTAATTACAGCCTTTAGTCTTTTGGGATATGTCTCTACTAACTTTACACATCTAGACTTTGCAATATTTGTCCACTCTTCTTTGCAGAGCTGCTTAAGTTCAGTTAAATTTGATGGTGACCATTTGTGGACTGCAGTCTTCAAGTCATTCCACAGATTTTCAGTGGGGTTTAAGTCTGGGCTCTGACTAAGCCATGCAAGGACATCCTTTTTTCTCCTTCAACCACTGTGTGGTAATTTTTGCTGTGTGCTTTGGGTCATTGTCATGTTGGAAGGTAAACCGTCTTCCCAATGACAACTTTCTGGTAGCAAATTTTCCTCAAGAATTTGATGGCATTTTGCCCCATTCTTTTTTCTTCCATCCTGTCAAATGCTCCAGTCCCTGCTGCATAGAAACACCCCATGCCAGGATATTAACACCTCCATGCTTTACTGTAGAAATGGTGTTATTTGGATGGTAAGCTGAATTGGATTTCCACCGGACATATTGTTTGGTGTTAAAGGCCAAATAATTCAGTTTTAGTCAGACCACCTTAAATGCACCTGAAAGATTCTGAGGCCACATGAAAACGGTGTTATGGTCAGATGAGACTAAAATTTTATGGTTTGGCCATACCACCAAACGATATGTCTGGTGGAAATGCAATACAGCTCACCATCCAAATAACACCATTCCTACAGTAAATCATGGAGGTGGTAATATCCTGTTATGGGGGTGTTTTTCTGCAGCAGGGACTGGAGCACTTGTGGATGGATGGATGGGGCAAAATACCATCAAATTCTTGCCAAAAATCTGCTGCCCTCTGCCAGAAAGTTGTCAATGGGAAGAAGTTTTACCTTCCACCATTACAAGGACCCAAAGCACACAGCAAAAATGGCAACGCTGTGGTTGAAGGAGAAAAAGGCGAATGTCCTTACATGGCCTAGTCAGAGCCCAGACTTAAACCCCATTGAAAATCTGTGGAATGATAAGGGTACATTCGCTTATTTTCTCGGTCATGATGGTAAATATCCCTAAAGAAGCAAGTATAGCCTTAATAAATAAGCCTGTTGAAAATATCCCTCGACATACCCAGACCCTGATTTATTTCATGTTCCTGGCAGCTAAAATCGCTATAGACACAGCATGAAAAAGCCCTGTCATAGATATGGCCCTGATGAAACGGAAACTTACGTGGATCATGCTAAACGAAAAGGTAGTGAGCATCTTACGAGATAAGCAACCGATAACCGAAGCCGATAATGACTTGAGCATCCCCAGACAGACTCTCTTCTTCCCTCTTTCTTTACCATTTCTATTGTTTCTCTGATCCTAACCGATCTAGGAATCGTGTTCTCTCTGCTTTCCCCACCCCCTCTTTTTTATCTCCTCCTTTCCTCTTTTCCTGCTCCAACTAATTTTACTGCTGTAATTGAGGGTTTGGAGCCCCCATCAGGGGAGACAGGGGGGAGATAGTTGGAGAAGAATAGTCACTGGACTAGAACCCTCTAGATCGTTTTTGAGGGCCTACTCACAGGGACTATGATTCGGCAAAGTCTCTATTTCAGGATCTTCCTACCCTCATTGATTTTCATATTGATATACAGGGCAATAATCCTGACAGCCACCTCTCAGGGATAATAAAGTCTCTGTAATGTGCTATGTTCATAACCCAAAGATTACTTTTCTTGTCTACTTCTGTTATGCCCACATGTTCCACTGAGGCCTTACTAAAGACCTGACCGGTTTACCAAGCTCTTCCCCTGACAATTCCATACTCCCCTCCCCTCATTTGTTTTGTACCAGTTCTTGTATGATTCAGAGCATGCAAGGATTGTTTGCTGCTCTGCACAGTGTTCAATTAATCTGCATTTTCTTAAATGCCAATAAAAACAATTGAAACTAAAAATGTGGAATGACTTGACTGCAGATCACAAATGGTCACCATCAAATTATTTATTTTATATAATACTTAAATTCCTAGGGGAGAAGGCAGGAATTTAAGACAGGCAAGTGGAACTTTAGGCTGGGAATTGAAAATTGGCGGACAGGATTTTATTGCAGGAGAGACATGCTTTGTGAAGCGTCTTACCTGCCTGACTGCAAAATTCAGCAATGCGGAATCTGATGGAACTCCCACACATGCACAGGATGACTTCATCTCCGCCTGGCCAATGACAGCGCCGGTGCTCAAGGACCAAAAGCCAGCTGCCCAAATGCCGCCCCCATATGATGTCACAGTCCCAGCATCCTCCGGGACTGTGACATCATAAGGGGGCGGGGTCACCATGTGACATGAGTCGGTGGCCCCGCCCCTTGTCCCTATATAACTGGCAGAGCAACACGTCTGAGCCATTAGAAGAGGAGACAGCGACGAGTCAACATCGGAAGAAGAAAGAAGAACAAGAAGCAGAAGAACAAGAAGCAGAAGCAGAAGGCGACAGCGACGGCGACAGAAGCCCGGGCCACCGCTAGTAAAAGAGCTGGAAGAAGAAAGCGAAGGCCCGGCAAGAAGAACAGAAGAGCGGGACAAGACCCCCGACGTTGGAACAAGACCCCCAGGCGACGGCGGCGACGAAGGAGAAAGCCGGGCTCCTCCGCTAGTAAAAGAGCTAGCAGAAGATAGCGGAGGAGTCTGGCGAGAGGACCCCCAAGATGGAAGAAGACCCCCGGAGCTGTGCAATAAAGTATTTTAAAAAATTGTGTTGTTTTTTATTTACACTTTATTCCCTTAGGTGAATAGGTAGGGGTACATCGTACACTCTTACTCATTCACATAGGGTGGGGCCTGGATCTGGGGGCCCCCTTATTAAAGGGGGCTCCCGGATTCCGATAAACCCTCCGCCCTCAGACCCTGACAACCAATGGCCAGGGTTGTCGGGAAGAGGCCCTTGTCCTCATCAACATGAGGACAAGGTGCTTTGGGGTGGGGGGGCCGCAGGGCTCCCCTTTCCCCAGGGCACCCCCCATGTTGAGGGCACGCGGCCTGGTACGGCTCAGGAGGGGGGGGCGCTCGCTCGTCCCCACCCCTTTCCTGACCGGCCAGGCTGCGTGCTCGGATAAGGGTCTGATATGGATCTGGGGGGAACCCCCACAACGTTTTTTCGGCGTAGAGATTCCCCTTTAAATCCATACCAGGTGACAGGGCTAGCGAGGTGTCAATCTCGCCGATCAGGCGGCGGCATTGACTTCCTTCGCTAGTCCCGTCTACCTAGAGTCACGTTCAAAATTAACGGACTTTACGACGTGTGTCGGCAAGTCCGTTCATTTCAAAAGTCCCGCGGACTAGTACACAGACGGCGGGACTGTACTCGGGAGTCCGGTGGACAATTTTAAGTCAAAACTTCAAACTAAGTCCGCCGGACTTTTGGGAACAAAAAGTCCGCCAGAGCCCCACACACGGTCGGATTGTCCGGCGGACTCTAGTCAGGCGGACAATCCCGCCAGAAAGTCCAATCGTGTGTACGTGGCATCTTTCCAAATAAATGTAAAAATGTCCAACTAAACATTTTATGGTCTCTGGAAGAGAACATAATTTGTGGTAAAATAACTATTTTGATTGGTGTCATATTACAGAGCCAAGATTTCTGATATCAAGACCTCTATTTATATTGAGTCACATTTTTTCAAAAGAACATTTTGCTGATAAAGTAAAACATTCAACATTCTAGTTTAAAGATTAGATTTGCTATATAAAATGTTTTCCAAAGAAACTCAAAGTTAATTTCAAAAAGTTTCCTAATTGTTGATGAAATTTGCATTTCTAGTGGCTCAGATTTGTTTTGCTGGGGACCAGAAATGTATTGAGGTAAGGCAAATAAATTAGGGTCCATATATCACGTGTGTATTTATTTATTTTATATTTATCTAGTCAATAATTTTTATTTAGGTTTTTGAACATGTGTGTATTTACAAAAAGGTGGCAAAGCCAAGTGTATTCAAGTCTGGCATTGCCAGAATTTGCTGCACTTTTCATGGCAACATTCATTGCATTAGTAATGTGGCACTCTCTGTGCATTTTTTTACCACTTTTTTGCATTCGAAAATTTTAAGGTAAAAAATCAAACCCCAACACTTTGAACCCGGCACACCAAACATGTGTGCTGGTATCGCCATGGAAAGAGACCAGTAAGCATACTAATACTAATCTCCACAGGCTATAGCTGGGGGTGGTCCCAAATACTGACAGTTTTTTGGTACACCTGAGGGTAGATTTACTTAAACTGGAGAGTGCAAAATCTGGTGCTGCTGTGCATAAAAGCCAATCAGCTTACGTTTTTTTTTGGTCCAAGCTTAATTAAACAAGCTGAAGCTAGAAGCTGATTGGCTACCATGTACAGCAGCACCAGATTTTGCACTTTCCAGTTTTGGTAAGTCAACCCCATGATGTTTAGCAGAAGATGTGAGAATAAAAGGCTTTTATATCCAACCTCCCTGCCTGTCCATTGGGATTTTACACACCTTTAGAACTTTTAGCTCTACAACTCAAGATATTGAATATAATAAATGTGGTCCTTTGTTATTGGCATGTTTAAAGCATTTATCTGAGTAAATATATCCAGAGATATCTGCATTCTGTTTGATATTTTTAGCCAAGACTTCCATATCCAATGCATACATAATAGGCAAATATGGAAATTTCTAACAACTTTTATTTGAAAGAGAGGAGAGTTTAAATAGTGAATATGTGCCATACTTAAAGAGGAAGTAAACCCTGATGGGTTTACTTCCTCTTTGTTTCCCTGCAAAGGTAAGCCATAATGGGCTACTATGCATCGCATACTAGCCCTTTACGTGTCACTTACCTGACATAGGAGCCAGTGATGTCACTGCTGTCCCCTCTTCCACGGAGTGTCCATCTTCTTTCCAGGGAAACGCGGCTCCGGCGCTGTGACTGGCTGGAGCCGCAATGACATCACTCCCGCGCATGCGCACAGGAGCCGCCACTAGCGGCATATCGGCATTAGCAGCGGCGTGCTAAGTGCGCCTACGCACCGCTGTCTACGGCGCATGCGCCGTAGACATCGGTGCCTGTGTTATTGCAAATATCTCCTAAACCGTGTATTTCTTGGACCTACAGGTAAGCCTTACTCTAGGCTTACCTGTTGGTCAAAGTGGTCTGTAAGGGTTTACAACCACTTTAATGGGAAAGTGACATACACTGATATGTGTGGTCATTACGAGGACTTTTCAGAGTCAGTGCTTAAATAAATAGCTGGACTTTTGCTTATAAACCTAATCAAATATACGGTGCCATTGAAAAAGTATTCATACCCCTTGACATTTTCCACATTTTGTTATGTTACAACCAAAAACGTAAATTTATTTTATTGGGATTTTATCTGATAAACTAACACAAAGTGGCACATAATTGTGAAGTGAAAGGAAAATGATAAATGGTTTTCAATTTTCTTTACAAATAAATATCTGAAAAGTGTGGCGTGCATTTGTATTCAGCCCCCTTTACTCTGATACCCATGACCAATTGCCTCCAGAAGTCACCTAATTAGTAAATAGAGTCCATCTGTGTGTAATTTAATCTCAGTATAAATACAGCTGTTCTTTGAAGCCCTCAGAGGTTTGTTAGAGAACCTTCATGAGCAAACAGCATCATGAAGAGAAAAGGAACACACCAAACAGGTCAGGAATAAAGTTGTGGAGAAGCTTAAAGCAGGGTTAGGTTATAAAAAAAAATTCCAAGCTTTGAACATCTCACGGAGCACTGTTCAATCAATTAACCGAAATGGAGAGTATGGCACAACTGCAAACCTACCAAGACATGGCCATCCACCTAAACTGCCAGACCAGGCAAGGAGAGCATTAATCAGAGAAGCAGCCAAGAGGCCCATGGTAACTCTGGAGGAGCTGCAGAGATCTACAGCTCAGGTGGGAGAATCTGTCCACAGGACCTCTATTAGCCATGCACTCCACAAATCTGCCCTTTATGGAAGAGTGGCAAGAAGAAAGCCATTGTTGAAAGAAAGCCATAAGACGTCCCATTTGCAGTTTGCGAGAAGCCATGTGGGGGACACAGCAAACATGTGGAAGAAGATGCTCTGGTCAAATGAGGCCAAAATTTTACTTTTTGCCCTTCAATGCAAAACACTATGTGCGGCAGAAAACTAACACTGCACATCACCCTGAACACATCACCCCCACCGTGAAACATGGTAGTGGCAGCATCATGTTGTGGGGAAGCTTTTCTTCAGCAGGGACAGGTTAGCTGGTCAGAGTTTATAGGAAGATGGATGGAGCCAAATACATGGCAAGAAGAAGAAAACCTGTTAGAGTCTGCAAAAGACTTGAGACTGGGGGAAAAGTTCACCTTCCAGCAGGACAACGACCCCAAACATACAGCCAGAGCTACAATGCGTTAGAATGGCCCAGTCAAGGTCCACACCTAAATCCAATTAAGAACTGTGGCAAGACTATAAATAAATTGCTGTTCACAGACGCTCTCCAGCCAATCTGAGCTTTAGCTATTTTGCAAAGAAAAATGGGCAAGAGGTTCAAAGCTGGTAGAGACATACCCCAAAAGGCTTGCAGCTGTAATTGCAGCAAAAGGTGGTTCTACAAAGGTGAATACAAATTCACACCACACTTTTCACATATTTATTTGTAAAAAATTTGGAAAATCATTTATCATTTTCCTTCCACTTTACAATGATGTGCCACTTTGTGTTGGTCTATTACATAATATTGCAATAAAATACATTTACGTTTTTTGGTTGCAACATTATAAAATGTGGAAAATTTCAAGGGGTGGGAATACTTTTTCAAGGCATTGTATTAATGGCGCTATATATATACTGTACATAATATTATTTGACTGTCTGAGTGGAATGAGGCCAGACTGGTCTGGGAGTATTAACATTGGAACTAACCCATCGAACCAAATAGGTACAATTTTTTCATACAGCTTTTGGTTTGTATTGAGGACTATGTCGCGTCATAGTTTTTACAAATCATATGGTCAAGTGAAAATAATTTTATATCTTTTTTTCTCCAGGGTGCAGCAGCACCAAAACACAAAACAGCATCAATACCATCAGTATTTTGGACTGGGAAAGGGAAATTGATAAAAAAAAATATTCTTTCCACTTTTTTTCCATATAATAGTGAGGCAGGATCTAGAAGAGGACAATATGGTACCTTCATATTCTTAAGGCAGCTTACATTTCTTTATGCTCCTTCCCAGCTGTAGTGCTGGAGCTTCCTTATTTTCAATGAGCACATTATCCATAGGTGCAAGGCCATGCCATCTATTGGAATTTAGCAAACTAAGCAAAGACCCCATTCTGAGTGACATCACTAAGCGCAAATATAAAATTATAATAACACTGAAACACATATTTGTGAAAAAATGTTCTTTAACCTCCCTGGCGGTATGATTATGTCTGGAATTTTGTACCAAAAGCGGTACAATTATTTTGCATGGAAATTTGGTGTTTTATATTGTAGGCATGCAATTCTTATGAATAACTCACTTAAATCTGTCCAAACCAGAGTCTAGTAGACATCCCGGGTATGATAAAGTTTGAAACACAAAATCATAAATTATAATATAATAAATAACTATAAAAATTATTCAATAATGTAATCAAATCAAAAACACTGAAATTTGCTCAGTTGCAGAATTGTCGCTGTCATTAAATTTTGTGTTTGATGATGAATTGTGATTCTAATTTATTATTGTTGTTTTCTAGCTGGTCTAAAACCACTTTTGACATAAAGGGACAGTTTTTGGTTGCTATGGACAATCTCCAGTTTCCAGGCAGAAAAAAATGTATTTATTATATAAAATGACATGCAGGGCACTGAGCATACCACTAGGGACAAAGGGGGTGTGTATTTTTTTTTATACAGTACTGTAATCTGTAAGATTGTACATCTGTACTTTGGTGCTTCCCAATGGAGAAACTTTCCGCCCCAAATTCTCCACCACATGCTATACATAGGGACTTATCTACCTTATGATATGCAAATGCAGTTCTTTTTTTTGTTGGGAAGACAGCCAGGCAGCTAAGACAAAGAATCAATGACCATGTTTATGACTCAGGAAATTGTAAAATGCGGACCCCTGTTAGTCGGCACCTTGATTTGTACCATCGTTTTTACACTCCTGTTGTATCTTTTGCTGTCCTGGCCTTCATCCCAAAAAGTGAGGAGGGGAGTGGGATAAATTTATTCTCCAATGAGAAACTCTGTGGATAGAACGTTTGAACGCGACGCGATCACCAGGCCTTAATGAAACCAAATCATATAGGCCCTTTTTATAGACAATCAATATTCAATGGTCCTGATTGAATTGTGGACTGGCCACTGTGTGGACAGTCTGCAATTCAATCACGACTACATTCCCAGTGATATTCCAAAAACAAAGGGAAAGACTATTTTTCAATTTTAGCTTACCAATGTTAATTCTGCTAGAATTGGTTGAACAATATAGCCATATCTTTGAAACACCTATTGCATTAGAATAAGTCCAATTGAACAATGGTTTCCTAATACCTCCATTATTGTTACTAATGTTATTCTTTGTTTACTCTAAAAATTACATACCTGACGTATCTTTCCGATACGCTATCTTCTTTTTTGAATTATTGTTTTTTACTGTTGTGTTAACCTTGTTTGCTATGATCCCCTGTGGGCCATCACAGGATGTCTTGCAAACTTTTTACTATGTTTTTTTGTTGTTACTGTGTTTTTTTATATATGTTCGTCGCTCTATGTCTCGGCTGTTTGCGATGTCAGCAGGGTTAGCATTGTATGCTCCGCCCCCTCTGCTCTGTGGGTGGGTGTTGGGACATTTGGAGAGCTGGTGTGGCCGTTCTGCGCCGCGCATCTGCCCCCTCCTCTGGCCGGAGTGAATGCTGACCGCGAGGAGGATAGATGCCGGCGTTCCATGGAAGGTCGGCGCCGCGCACCTCCGAGCGACAGCACCACGCTCGGGAGACGCTTAGTAAGGATCGGAGCCTGTTGACCGGCACTGGAACGACCAACACCGGGATAACCCCTGCCTCCCCCACGACAACCCCCCCTTCCCGCCAACCCTGACCTCCGACGCTCTCCTCCACGTGAGTAAAACTGGAATATCAAACCCTCTTTAGGAGGGGGAAGGCTCTCTAACCCGGTGGCGTGAGGTAAGCAGGATTCTGGGGCCTATATCAGCCTGTCTATCCGTTAAGAAGGAACATACCAAAGGATTTTTTTTTTTTTTTTAGGAGGGGGAAGGCTCTCTAACCCGGTGGCGTGAGCTGCTCACTGGGGCCAATGCTTGTTTCAAGGTCAGGATTTATAGGGACATACTGTTACTTCTGTTACTTCTGCAGCTGCCAGCACATGTCCCCATGTTCTTTCTCTGAAGCAAAAGGCCTGCATTCTATTACACTTTCGATATAGGCACGAAGGTCCCCCACCAGGATGTGTAAGGTTCTCCTTCTTAGTACGCACGGGATAGACTGATGGTTTCTAAGAGGATAAACTGTACCCCAACTGACTAGAAGACCGGTTTAAGGCGATCTTTGAGCTCCTAGCGCGCAATTCCTATATAATTCCTATACAGTTTACTGCTCTCACCCCGGGTAAATTAACCAGAGAAAGGAGACCTAGGACCCTAGCCTGTGACGGTGCAGATTTCACCTACCTCACCTCGGGGGGAGAATTGTACCCCATCTAGGGGGTGGGATAATGAAAGGGAATCCTACGACGGCAGGGATAATTGCTGCTTACGTTAGTGGTAACTCTCGAGCCATATGATTTCTTCCCTAGCCTGATCCTACTCCCCCCCTTAGGGCTCTGGTGGGTGTTAATTAGCCCTAGTTCATTGCCCTCACTCGGCACCTTATTACCTCCAACAATACAAACCCCCAGAGTGACTTAGCTCAGGAAACCCCCACGAGCCCCAGTCAGCCCTCATAGCCTTTCTCCTTACCCCTAGAGGGTTCACGTAGGGGACTGGCCGTAGGGTGCACGTGAGGGAGGAGGGTGAGACCCCCTGTCTTCGGTGTCTCCATCTAGGGGCACGCTTTACTCATCCCTGGGACTCTGGACGGGCTGTATTAACGGGACAAAGGTAGTTCTTGGACAGCCTTACAGGGGAGTGCCCGTCCCCCTCAGTCCGAACCCCACAATTAGCTGCAAGGTAAAATCTCGGCTGAAGACGCAGTGGTGATAAGGGTAACTTTAAAAACAACGGGGATAGACCCCTACCTGCAGGAGAAAGAAGAAGAGGAATAGGAACTGGGCGTGGAGGAGGCAGGGTGGAAGAAGGAGAGTAACCTAAAACAATCCGAGGAAGCACCCCCTCCAGCAAGCTGGGGAGGAGAATTAGAAAACTCCCCAAAGAAAATATGAGTAAACCATCTAAAAAAGCCCCCCCCAAAACCCCTAAACCAGCGGCCAGCGATATAAAACAATATATGAGATCCGGTTCCAGCCCACAACCGCTTAATTCGGACCATCAATCAAAAGCTATGACGGATAAAAAGAAAGTTAAAGATAAAAAAGCGGATATGACACTTGATCAGACCCTATCAGAACAGGCGATGGAAAGTGAGACAAATGGAAGTAGGCCCTCTGAACAGGAGGTTGGAGGACAGTGCCCTACAAAGAAAGACATGGAGGAAATGCTCCAGAAGATGGAAAATTCCATCAAAGGGGAATTCCTTCTCCTTAGAGAAGACTGGGGCCACCTGCTAGGAAGGGTTGAAACTGTTGAGAAGAAGGTGGATTGTCAGGAACATGAGACTCTCGAATTGAAGGAGCAAATACGAGTACTGCACCTGAAACAACGGGATACCCAATATAAGTTGGAGGATATCGAAAACAGAAATAGGAGACAGAATATCAGGGTGAAAATGGTCCCAGAGAAGGAAGGAGAGGATTTAAGGGACATCATATTTTTAATACTCAACCCTCTCATAGCAAGAGGACGTGAAAATTTCCCTAAAATTGAGAGAGTCCACCGACTTGGCAGAAGGCAAATAGCAGATTCTGGTAGACCCAGAGATATTATCGTTAGGTTTAGACACTATGAAGACAAGGCGGAAATTTGGGCAAAACTATACCGGAGCCCCCCCTTGAATTATGAAGGCACTGATGTCCAAATTTACTCGGACTTATCCCCCCAGACATTAGAAAGACGCAGGCAGCAGAGGCCTTTATTAGAGGCTCTGCGATCTGCGAATATAAAATACACCTGGGGGTTCCCGGCAAGCCTAAACGGGAATAAGGACGGGCGTTCTGCCAGACTGCGCTTCCCGGAGGAGGTGCCAGAGTTCTGCAGCAAAATGGGCATCCAAGTCCCGGCCTTGCCAGGATGGGTAGATGGGGGAGAGAACGGCTAAATCTCCTTGCGAGAAGACTGGGAGGAAGCGGGGAGGCCTGCGGGAGGAGGGAGCAGGGGGGGGGGGGGGGGGGGATCCCCTTTTTTTTTTTCTTTTTTTTTTTTTTTGTTGTTTTTTTTTTTCCCCGGTGTTGGTCGGGCAGGAGCCAGGGTAGCAGGGAACCACATTTTTTTCTTTTCGCTCGCTGCTCCCCGATTATTAAATACCATCGGGAGAATGGCGTGATATCCCAGCCACTCAGCGCCCCACCCCTCCTGGGATGGTAGGAGAGACGTGGGAGGCCAGACATTTGAATGGCCACCAACGACTCCAAGACCCTAGAGAGGGATAGGGTGGGATGGGAGGGGAAGGGCGGTGGGGGGGGGGAGGGGATTGAGAGGCGGGGTGGGGGGTGGGCTGAGAGGCGGGGAGGGGGGAGGGAGGGGGGGGGGTGGAGGGGGAGGGAGGGAGGGGGGGTCGTCCGCGTCACCCCGACACCGTGTGAATACTGACATTAAAAGCCTCGTTATTGCGACAGGATGACCTTGATTAAATTTGTATCCTACAACGTAAAGGGACTTAATCTCCGGGCTAAAAGACAAAAGATTCTTGAGGAGCTGAGGGCTCACGGGGCTGGTGTGGTCTTCCTCCAGGAGACACACCTGTCCCGGATGTCCAATATTCAATTAGCCTCGGGTCAGTACCCATCTTGGTATTATGGTGACGCCATCATCAATAGGGCAAGGGGGGTGGCCATCGGATTCTCTAGAGATATACAGTTTCAAGTGGAGAGTAGGGTGGAGGATCCAGAGGGTAGATTTTTGTTTCTGAGAGGTTCGCTTGGCGGCAATAAATATACTTTCGCAAACATATATGCCCCCAATATTAAACCGATTAAATTTCTGAAAGAGATTCTGTCCAAATTAAGAGACTTTAGACAGGGGTATGTCATCTTGATGGGGGACTTCAACTTTTGTATGGACCCGGACCTTGATTGTACGTCCCGTGCTCGTGGGATATGTAAGGAACAACTTAAAATGATCAAGCAGACCTTGAGGGCCAATCAGTTGGTTGACGTCTGGAGGATACAACACCCCGGAGACAGGGATTACACCTTCTATTCCCACGTGCACGGGACGTATTCTCGATTGGATCATATTTTTATCGATCATGCCCTCCTAGAACGAGTTAAGGGCACGAAGGTGGAGATTGTTTCCATATCAGACCACGCCCCAGTTTCAATGGTTCTGGATTGCCCCGAGCTACAGGCCCCCTCATCGAGTTGGAGACTGAATGAGGAACTCCTCCACGATGAGGAAATAGTTGAGCAAATTAAAAACGAAATAAATTTTTTTTTCGAAATCAATGACAATGGGGAGGTATCGGGGTCAACTCTATGGGACGCCCACAAATCCTATATAAGAGGGATCTTAATTACAAAGGGGGCCTGGAAAAAAAAAGAGAGTAGGAAAAAAAAAAAATGCCCTGGTAGAAGAAATAAAAACTGCGGAGCAGATCCACAAATCCACTATTGCACCAAACAGGGACCTTTATTCAAAAATTATCTCCCTTAGGGAAGACTTAAAAGACCTGATGGAACAACAAATAAAACAAACATCGGATTTAGTGGCCAAGGAGAGGTACATTTGGAGTAACAAATCCGGAAAATATTTGGCCAGAACTCTCCGTAATAAAAAGTCCCGTAATTACATCGAAAGCATTAGAAATAAAAAAGGAGATATTAGGTACCCATCTAGGGACATCGCCGAATCTTTTAGAGCCTATTTTGAAGATGTTTACTCGGTGGAACCGCAGGGGATCAGATCTGATAGGGCTCTGAAGGGGGAAAGATTTCTGAACAACGCAGGTCTCCCAAAGCTCCCAACGGAGGTAAGTGAGGGGCTAGATAGTCCCTTTACGGAAGACGAAATTAAAAGGGCCCTGATGGGATCCCCCAAGGGTAAGAGCCCGGGCCCGGACGGGTTCACTAATTTGTACTACAAGACTTTCCAGGAAGTATTAATACCCAGAATTTGCGCATATTTTAATGGACTCGGTCAGAGCTTTGGAATGTCGACTGAGTCTCTGGCCGCGGACATCACCATGATCCTGAAGGAGGGGAAGGATGGATCAGTGTGCTCGAGCTATAGGCCAATCTCGCTCCTAAATGCCGATACCAAATTATATGCTAAGGTTCTGGCCGAGAGGATTAGGGGCCACTTGAGCACACTGGTCCATCCCGACCAGGTGGGATTTGTCCCGGGTAGAGAGGGACGGGACAACGGAATCCGAGCGCTGCTGGTAATTCATAAGATCAGGAAAGCGGGGTCCCCAGGTCTACTCCTGTCGATAGACGCCGAGAAAGCGTTCGACAGGGTAGACTGGGGACTCATGTTTCAAACCTTAACCCATATGGGTTTTGGGTCTAAGATCATTCAAAAAATTGCAGTACTGTATGCCCACCCAACAGCTAGGATTAAAATAAACGGAACAACCTCCCGGCCGTTTCATATGAAAAACGGCACCAGGCAGGGATGTCCGCTGTCCCCCCTTTTATTCATTTTGACTCTGGAGTCTCTGTTGTCCACAATAAGGGGACACCCGGGAATACATGGGGTAACAGCAGAAGACGAGGAACATAAATTGGCGGCATTCGCAGACGACGTTTTGTTCTTCTTGGGAAACCCACAGACATCCATGCCACTCCTGATGAAAGTCCTGAGACAATACGGGGAGATCTCTAATTTTAAAATCAACTCCTCCAAGACATTTATTTTGAATGTCAATGTATCAAGTTCGGCTCAGCAGAGCCTGGAGGGGCGATTTGGGTTTCCCTGGAAGCAACAAATTAAGTATCTGGGAATAACCCTATCTAGGTCCCTGAAGGCAATGTTTAATATTAATTACCTCCCCCTATTAGATGATATCGCTAAAAAATGCAAAGAATTCAATAACAGACCTTTGACGTGGCTGGGGAGGATCAACTCCGTAAAAATGATGATCTTACCACTAATCTCTTATAAATTCCAGATGCTCCCAATCCCCCTATCGGTATACTATTTAAGAAAGTTAAAGTCCCTAATCATGAATTTTATCTGGAGACATAGGAAGCATCGTATAGCACTGCGTACCCTAAAGCAAGAAAAGAACAAGGGTGGCTTAGCGGTCCCTGATATTGAAAATTATTATCAAGCAGCTGTCCTCTCAAGAATCCCCGAGTGGGGGGCAGATCATAGTGACAAAAGATGGGTAAAACTAGAAAAATCACTAAGTAATTTACAATTGGGTACCCTTATATGGAACCCACCTCATCACAGGTCTTTGGGAGAGAACACGCACGCCATAACTATTAACACATTGCGCATTTGGGACAGGGTTTATAAGCACTTAAACGGAGAGTTTAATTCACCACTAATAGCACTTAGAAACAATGAATATTTTCAGCCAGGGAGGGTAATGGTGGGAGGGGGATGGGTTAAAAAAGAGGGCACACGTTTGAAAGACATAATGCAAAACGGTAGGATACTATCACTCACAGAACTTCGGAAAAAAGGTGACATGTTCAAGATGGATGATTGGAGGTATTTGCAATTATGCCACTTCCTAAGCAGCCTTCCCCAACCGATCAGGGCCGCGGACGATCTGACCCGAATGGAGCGGGTTTTCACGGCCGTTAAGGGGAGGAAAATGATCTCCAAAATATATAAACTACTAATAGAGGGAAGTGACAGGGGAATACCCCCATTCATCCAAAAATGGGAGAGAGATTTGGGCACTAAAGTAGATGCACTCACGATAGGCAAGATAATGAAACTAACCCATAGGTCTGCTATAGATACCAGGTCAGCTGAATCAAATTATAAAGTCATGTCTCGGTGGTACATTACCCCGGCTAGGTTAAGTAAGTTTCTCCCGGGCTCTTCGGAGGCCTGCTGGAGGGGATGCCCCGAGAAAGGGACCATGGCTCACCTGTGGTGGGACTGCAGTAAAATTAAGATTTACTGGGCCAAAATTATAGGCTACGTGAAGGAAATTACGGGTAACGAACTCGATAATGATCCGTGGGTTATTTTGCTGCATGGCACCAGAGAAGGGATAAAACAATATGAGAGGTCACTGGTCCCTCACCTTCTAAATGCTGCCAAGCGAACGATAGCTAGAAACTGGGGCAATCACGATAGCCCACATGTCTGGGAATGGATCGACAGGGTTGAAGATACACGCCAGATGGAGATTTTAAGGACTAGGGCTGAAGAAAGGATGGGGGATATGGAAAAAATAAAATGGGAAGGTTGGCTGAAATTTAAAAAAACCTGGAGCTTTGTAGAAGCAGTTAGGATTCAGCTATAGCCATCGAGGAGACGGATATCCTCTCGCAAACAGACGGTTGAGCCGGGGTGCCGGGGTGACGCGGAGGAAGGGAGGGTTGGGTGGTAGGGGATAAAATGACTATAGGGAATGTGAGGGGGGAGAGGTAGCTTTATAGTTTCTTTTTGGGTATTGTATGATGTATTCTCCTCTTTTTGATAAATCACAAGCAATTAAAGCCACAATGATGTGACGATCAATGATAAATGCCACAATGATGTGACGATCAATTGGGACAGTGATGAACGGACAAGTTGATTCGGGTCCCTTGCGAAAGGCTGAACTTTGCAAGCTATCCAGTGTCATATAGTTGCTTACCAGCAACCTGACAAGTTTATATAAAAAAAAAAAAGAAAAAAAAAACGTATACAACTACTCATTGTATATCTAGGAATTATGCTGGTAGACAAAACCCTGTATTGCAGCTGAGATTAACATATAAGTGTTGGATCCCTGTATGGATTAGTTTATACAATATATATATATATATAGATTTTATTTTGTCAACCACTTTCAAGCCTATACGAGCTATACATGCTGGAATCTATAACAGGTGCGATTGCACTGGTCCGCATGCTTGCTTTGTTTTTAGGGAATTCCAATTTGCTTGCTTTGTTCCTCACCTGCTGCAATCCATGAGATGGTTCATGCTGATGCTTCTTGTTGCCTCCCCGACCATGCAGAGACTTTCTTTGTAGGCGATGTTCCTATTTTTAGATGTCTTTTTATTGTCTTTTTTCTAATTTTGTTTACATACTTTTGTGCTTTAATCTATGTTATGTATAAATTTGTAAAATATCTTGTTATATTTTTTACAACATATACCTCTTTAGAGTTAATCGCTCCTGAAGAAGCACTTTTTCAAAGCGCGGAACATGTCGAGCCATCTTGTCAAATAAAATGGCCCTCCCCTCGCAAACAAGACTCAGCATACTTTAAAACTACCCAATACGTTTATCGCTAAACCATTGGTTTTGTATTATTTCTCTGTACTATACACTTGATCATGAGTCTTACTGTAGGGTGTTAGATCTTATATGTAGGCCCTATCAATACCACTTTTCAATGTATTTTGACTGTTTGCACATGCAACTGTTTTTCTATTGTGTTTAAAAATAAAAATATTTTTGTTACCTTTTAGATCTAGTACTCATGTGCCCTTCAAATTCCACCAATTATTAGAAACTTTTTTCCGCAATCATTTTCGGGACGTTGGCACATTCCTACTGGTATTATCGCAGCATCACCCTGCGACAATACCTTCTATAGTGCACATTTTCAGTTTTAATTTTTGAATATGATGTTACAAGCTTAGTACATCTATTTTTGTGCAGTTTCTCCCATTTTTCTTTGCAGGACCTCTCAAGCTCCATCAGGTTGGATGGGGAGCGTCGGTGCACAGCCATTCTCAGATCTCTCCAGAGATGTTCAAGCTCTGGCTGGGCCACTCAAGGACATTCACAGAGTTGTTCCATAGCCACTCCTTTTTTATCTTCGCTGTGTGCTTAGGGTCGTTGTCCTGTTGGAAGATGAACCTTCACCCCAGTCTGAGGTCCAGTGCGCACTGGAGCAGGTTTACATCAGGGATGTCTCTGTACATTGCTGCATTCATCTTTCCTTTGATTCATCCCCACAGAATGATGCTACCCCCACCATGCTTCACTATAGGGATGGTATTGGCCAGGTGATGAGCTTTCTCTGGTTTCCTTCAGACATGACGCTTGCCATTAAGGCCAAAGAGTTCAATCTTTGTTTTATCAGACCAGAGAATTTTGTTTCCCATGGTCTGAGTGTGCTTCAGGTGCATTTTGGCAAACTCTAGGCGGGCTGTCATGTGCCTTTTACTGAGGAGTGGCTTCTGTCTGGCCACTCTACCATACAGACCTGATTGGTGGAGTGCTGCAGAGATGTTGGTTCTTCTGGGAGGTTCTCCTCACTCCACAGAGAAACGCTGGAGCTCTGTCAGAGTGACCATCGGGTTCTTGGCCACCTGTCTGATTAAGGCCCTTCAACCTCGATCGCTCAGTGTGGCCGGGCAGCCCATTCTAGGAAGAGTCCTGGTGGTTCCAAACTTGTTCAATTTACGGATGATGGAGGCCATTGTGCTTATTGGGACCTTAAATGCTGCAGAAATGTTTCTGTACCCTTTCCCAGATCTGTGCCTCAATACACTTCTGTCTCAGAGGTCTACAGACAATTCCTTGGACTTCATGGTTTGGTATTACATATAGACAGGTGTGTGCCTTTCCAAATCATGTCCAATCAACTGAATTTACCACAGGTGGACTGCAATCAAAAACATCTCAAGGATAATCAGTGGAAACAGGTTGCACCCGAGTTCATTTTTGAGTGTCATGCAAAGGCTGTGAATACTTATGTACATATGATTTTTTTCATTTTTTATTTTGAATACATTTGCAAAGAATTCAAACAAACTTCTTTCACACATGTCATTATGGGGTATTGTTTGTAGAATTTTGAGGAAAATAATGAATTTAATACATTTGGGAATAAGGCTGTAACTTAACAAAATGTGGAAAAAGTGAAGCACTTTGAATACTTTCCCGGTGCACTGTAAATTAGGTAAAACCCTGTCCTGTGTTGTCACTTCTGTAGTTTACCTGTCATCTGCCTGACCTGTTCCTATGTTATAATTCTGTCAGAACAAATCAGGCCCTAAACACAACCTGAAACTGGTTCTTAGGTATCAACTTGATACCTTCATTTGGTCACCTACCTAAAAGTTAATTTGTTTGTAGTAGGCCCAATATGAAGGTCACAACCTGGGAGCCCCACACAGGAAATCCCAAACCTTATTGCAAAGGTTCCTGGTGAAGACAATAAGGGGTAGATTCAGAGCCGATCGGCCCTATAGGCACACTATGCAAGCTGCTTAGGGCCCCGCTGCTGTGGGGGGGCCCCCAAGACCCGGAATCCCCCCTGCACCTCTGGCTGGCCGTTTAGAGTGCAGTGAGGAGAGGTGGGAGGAGGTGGAAGGCTGCGATCGGCAGCTCTATGGTACCTGAGTGGGCAGCGGGATCTCCCTGGGGTTTGTAGTACTCTCAGTGTATACAGTGGAGAGGAGAAGGGAGGGGCCTCTGACCCAGGCAGGTATTAGTTTCACTTTCACTCTGCTTGAACACTGTTGCTGATGCCCGGGTCAGAGGCCCCTCACCGCTCCGCTGTATACATTCAGAGATAGAACTACTAGCCCCAGGGAGATCCCCCTGCCTGTGGACACCATATAGCTGCCGATCGCCGCCTCCCACCTCCACCAGCCAGGTACAGGGGAACCTCTGCACGGGGGGGGGGTCAGCTGTTTGGGGGCCCAAATGTACGAGGGGGGGGCTTTCTAGCGACACTAATGTAAGGAAGGGGGCCTCTGGAGACACTAATGTAAGAGGGGGCTCTCTGGGGACACTAATGTAAGGACGGGGCCCTCTGGGGACACTGATGTAAGGACGGGGCCCTCTGGGGACACTGATGTAAAGACGGGGCCCTCTGGGGACACTGATGTAAGAGGGGGCCCCCTGGGGACACTAATGTCAGAGGGGGGGCTCTCTGGGGACCCTGTGTAAGGAGGGGCTCTCTGGGGACCCTGTGTAAGGAGGGGCTCTCTGGGGACACTAATGTAAGAGGGAAGGCTCTCTTGGGACTCTAATGTAAGGGGAGGCTCTCTTGGGACCATGGTGTAAGGGGGGGCTCTCTGGGGACCCTGGTGTAAGGGGGGGCTCTCTGGGGACCCTGATGTAAGAAGGGGCTCTCTGAGGACCCTGATGTAAGGAGGGGCTCTCTGGGGAGCCTAGTGTAAGGGGAGGCTCTCTGGGGACCCTGGTGTAAGGGGAGGCTCTCTGAGGACCCTGATGTAAGGGGAGGCTCTCTGGGGACCCTGATGTAGGGGGAGGCTCACTGGGGACCCTGATGTAAGGAGGGGCTCTCTGACGACATTGATGTAAGGGGGGCTCTCTGGGGACCCTGATGTAAGGAGGGGCTTTCTGGGGACCCTGATGTAAGGGGAGGCTCTCTGGGGACTCTGATGTAAGGGGATGCTCTCTGGGAAACCTAATGTAGGGGGAGGCTCTCTGGGGACCTTGATGTAGGGGGAGACTCTCTGAGGGCACTGATTTAAGGGGGCCTCTCTGGGGACCCTGATGTAAGGGGAGGCTCTCTGGGGATCCTGATGTAAGGGGAGGCTCTCTGGGGATCCTGATGTAAGGGGAGGCTCTCTGGGGACCCTAATGTAGGGGGAGTCTCTCTGGGGACCCTGATGTAAGGGGGGGGGGCTCTCTGGGGACCCTAATGTAAGGGGAGGCTCTCTGGGGACCCTAATGTAGGGGGAGGCTCTCTGGGGACCCTGATGTAGGGGGAGACTCTCTGAGGACGCTGATTTAAGGGGGGCTGTCTGGGGACCCTTGTGTAAGGGGGGCTCTCTGAGGACCTTGGTGTAAGGAGGGGCTCTCTGAGGACCCTGATGTAAGGGGGGCTCTCTGAGGACCCTGATGTAAGGGGGGCTCTCTGGGGACCTCATTCTGTTCTATATTGTTGTACTTATTCTTTGACTGTTTTGTTTAAAGGAGGGAGGATTGTTTTGGGAGCACTGAAGTGTCAGGTGTGACTGTGTGGCAATGGCAAATGGTTTACATAGCTCACGGCATCACGGGTCAAGTAGAGGGCCCCTTAGCAGAATTTTGCTTAAGGCCCCAGGGAGGTCAGGATCGGCACTGGGTAGATTTAATAAAACTGGAGAGTGTAAAATCTGGTGCAGCTCTGCACTAAAACCAATCCACTTCCAGGCTTTTTTTTTTTTTTTTGTCAAAGCTCAATTGAACAAGCTGAAGTTAGAAGCTGATTGGCTACCATGCACAGCTGCACCAGATTTTGCACTCTCCAATTTTAGTAAATCAACCCCTAAATTCCTTGGTCTCCAGCCCAATTTTCTTGCCTGCAAAGGTATCTTTGGCTGGGAAAAAGTTTGTTTTATTTTGTAGTATATCTCAATTTTTGCTAATGTCCTTTGAAAATGTGCAAGCATTATGGAAATTATAAGCATATTCAGTACTTTTCTGCGCTTTTTAGGAGATGAAAGGAGGGCATTATATAAGTTAAAGAAAATTATATAATCTCCTTTTTCATGGGGTGGTATATTCCTTTGACAAATATAAGCCTGTTGAAAGTGACACAGTATGTCCAAATGAGAGCGTACTGCATATTATTTAATCTGTGTTTTTTGGCCACCTGGAAATAATGTTTGCCACAGATAATAAGCAACAAGTGGAACCAGTGATAATGTGATCATCATGAGACACTCAGAAGTCACGCACCCACAAGACTGTCTGTAGTATGAAAAAAAAGCTTGATTGTGCTTTCATAACCACTGGCATCTTTTTCAGACACTAAATGTCAAACTCTTAATGATTGTATAAACGATGGACTAGACATTTTAAATATAGGCTTAAATTTACTACAAAAATAATGCTGATTATTTTAGCTCATGGTCAAATTCCCCACCAAAGGACCCAAAAATCCCAGAAATCCAACATAAATGGCATTGCTGTTCCCGCTATATATATAGCAGTGTAAGGTAAAAATCTGTAAATTTACGAGAGCTACATTAAGGAACAGAGTAGACAAGGGATATAATATAACATTAAAAAAAGATGGTAATTAAAAAATCTATATCTTGCTCTTTGCATCTCTGGTGCTGTCATTTTTAAACTTTACACATCCGGAGCTGCAATTAGAAAGGGGCCCTGCTTTCCTCGTTGCATTTTTTTTATACAATGAATGCAATATAGAATGCAACAGAATTGAGCTCTGTCATTTCAAAGCCATTGTTTCAAATTTTTAGGGACTCTTTAATGACTGGAATAATACCACTGGATTGGCGTAGGGCCAATGTGGTGCCCATATTTAAAAAGGGATCAAAGTTTTTACCAAGTAACTTTAGACCTGTTAGTTTAACTTCTATAGTCTCGAAGATACTGGAGAGTTTAATAAAAGTTCACATAGATGTGTTCTTGCTGGAAAAAAATATTTTAAGAAATCGACAGCATGGATTCATGAAAGACAGAAGTTGTCAGACAATTTTTTTTTATGAGGAGGTAAGTAAAACCTTGGACAGAGGGGTGGAGACGTAGTGTTTAACACAGTTCCCTACACAAAGCCAATGTGTAAGGTAAAGTCTACAGGCTTGGAAAGAGCAGTTTGTAAATGGATAGAAAATTGTCTAAAAGACAGAATTCAGAGAGTAGCCGTTAATGATTATTACTCTGAATGGTTATCAGTGGTGTACCCCAAGGTACACTGTTGGGACGCTTACTTTTAAATACCTTTATAAATGATATAGGGTCTGGGATTAAAAGTACAATTTCTGTCTTTGCAGATGACACCAAGCTATGCACTTGAATGACATCCTTACAGGATGTCTCCAACTTCAAAGCCAGCCTCAATGCACTGTTTAATTGGGCAACTATGTGGCAAATGAAGTTTAATGTTGATAAATGTTAAGTTATGCATTTGGGGGCTAAGAATATGCATACATCATACATACTAGAGGGTGTACAACTGGGGGAATCCATAGTGGAGAAGTATCTGGGAGTTTTGGTAGATCATAAGCTCAATAATAGCATGCAAGGCCAAGCTGCCGGTTTCAAAAGCGAGCAAAATACAATTCTTGTATTAAGGGGGGTATAGACTCCATAGAGAGAGAGATATCATTTTGCCCCTGTACAAATCATTAGTAAGACCTCATCTGGAATATGCAGTTCAGTTTTGGGCACCAGTTCTCATAAAAAGGATATCAGGGAACTGGAGAAAGTGCAGAGAAGAGCAACCAAACTGATAAGGGGCATGGAGGAGCTCAGCTATGAGGAAAGATTGGAGTAACTGAATGTATTTTATCTTGAGAAGAGGAGATTAATGCCCCATACACACGGTCGGAAAATCCGACCACAAAATCCATCGGATTTTGTCCGACGGATTTAGTCCGACACTGGTGTTGCATACACACGGTCGGACTTTGTTGTCGGAAAATCCGATCATTCTGAACGTGGTGACGTTTGTTGCCTACGACGGGACTGCGTAGAGGCTAGTAGCCAATAGCTTTGGTCTTGTAATGTGATCTGAGCATGCGTGGCACTTTGTCCGTCGGAATTCGCTACACACGATCGGAATTGGTGTGATCGGACTTTGTTGTTGGAAAATCTATCCAGCAGGAGATAGAACTTTGTCCGTCGGACAATCCGATGGAAACTGTCCGATGATGCCTACACACGGTCGGAATTTCCGACAACATTGTCCGATAGGACAGAATCCATCGGAAAATCCGACCGTGTGTATGGGGCTTAAGGGGGGATATGATCAACATGTACAAATACATAAGTGGTCCATATAGTCACCTTGGTGTTGAGTTATTCACCTTTTAATGTCATCACAGAGGACAAGGGGGCACTCTTTACCTCTGGAGGAAAAGAGATTTAATCTCCAAATAAGGAAAGGTTTCTTCACAGTAAGAGCTGTGAAAAATTTGGAATAGACTCTCTCAAGAACTGGTTCTGGCCAGCTCAGTATATTGTTTTAACCACTTCCGGAGATCCGCACGCCGATATACGTCTTTACTTTGATGGGGAATATCGTTGTTATGGCAGCAGATAGCTGCCATAACCCTGGTATCCTCTTGTTCGGTGATAACAAGAGGATACCATAAGAGTGGTCTCTGCAGATTCGCTGCGAGATCACTTTTATCAGCGGCGGGAGAGGGGCCCACCTTCCGCTGCTCTCCGGTGCCTTCCGCCGCTTACCAGATCCGTCGGGAGCAGGCAGAGGTGATCGGATCTTCACCCTGGCTGGGCATGGAGACAAGTGAGGGGAAGATGGCTCCTACCCGTCTTCATAACAATACAGGGCGGAAGCGACGTCAAAACGTCACTTCCGCCCACAGCTCTTAAAGGGCCATTTTGTTTTTAATAATTTTTTAAATGACAATTTCTTTTTTTTATTATTATTGCATTTAAGTGTAAATATGAGATCTGAGGTCTTTTTGTCCCCAGATCTCCTATTTAAGAGGTCTTGTCGTGCTTTTTTTCTATTACAAGGGATGTTTACATTCCTTGTAATAGGAATAAAAGTGACACAATTTTTATTTATTTTTTTAAAAACAGTGTAAAAAAAAAAAAAAAAAGTTAAAATAAATAAGAATTATTATTTTTTTTTAAATGTGCCCCATCCCACTGAGCTCACATGCAGAAGCGAACGCACACGTGAGTAGCGCCCGCATATGAAAACGGTGTTCAAACCACACATGTGAGGTATCACTACGAGCGGTAGAGCGAGAGCAATAATTCTAGCCCTAGACCTCCTCTGTAACTTAAATGCAACCTGTAGAATTTTTTAAAAGTCTCCTATGGAGATTTTTAAGGGTAAAAGTTTGTCGCCATTCCACGAACGGGTGCAATTTTGAAGCGTGACATGTTGGGTATCAATTTACACAATAGAAAAAAAATTGAGCTAACTTTACTGTTGTCTTATTTTTTAATTCAGAAAAGTTAATTTTTTCCAAAAAAGTGCTCTTATAAGACCGCTGCGCAAATACGGTGTGACAGAAAGTATTGCAATGACCGCCATTTTATTCTCTAAGGTGTTAGAATTTTTTTTTAGAATGTTTGGGGGTTCTTAGCAATTTTTCTAGCAAAAAAAAATGTTTTTAACTTTTAAACAACACATCTGAAAAAGAGGCTCAGTCCTTAAGTGGATTGTTTCCTAAATGTACATAATATAACTGGGTACTAACATTTATAGTAAAGTTGATCCAGGGAATATCTGATTGCGTCTTGGGGATCAGGAAGGAAATTTTCCCCTGATGGAGCAAATTGGACCATGCTTTGCTTTGGGTTTTTTCGCCTTTCTCTGGAACAACTGTGGGTATATGGGATTGTATGATTTTTTTTGATTTTTTTATTTTATTTTATTGGTTAACTAGATAGATTTGTGTATTTTTTCAACCTGAAA
>CM053027.1:177449091-177457411 GCA_028564925.1 Lithobates sylvaticus | reverse complement strand
TGTGGTTCCAAACTTGCTTCAATTTAAGGATGATGGAGGCCATTGTGCTTATTGGGACCTTAAATGCTGCAGAAAATGTTTCTGTATCCCTTTCCCAGATCTGTGCCTCATTACACTTCTGTCTCTGAGGGTCTACAGACAATTCCTTGGACTTCATGGTTTGGTATTACATAATAGACAGGTGTGTGCTCTTTCCCAAATCATGTCCAATCAACTGAATTTACCACAGGTGGACTGCAATCAAAAACATCTCAAGGATAATCAGTGGAAACAGGTTGCAACCGAGTTCATTTTTGAGTGTCATGCAAAGGCTGTGAATACTTATGTACATATGATTTTTTTCATTTTTTAATTTGAATACATTTGCAAAGAATTCAAACAAACTTCTTTCACACATGTCATTATGGGGTATGTTTGTAGAATTTTGAGGAAAATAATGAATTTAATACATTTTGGGAATAAGGCTGTAACCTTAACAAAATGTGGAAAAAGTGAAGCACCAGAGCCGATCGGCCCTATAGGCACACTATGCAAGCTGCTTAGGGCCCCGCCGCTGTGGGGGGCCCCCAAGACCCAGCATCCCCCCCTGCACCTCTGGCTGGCCGTTTAGAGTGCAGTGAGGAGAGGTGGGAGGAGGTGGAAGGCGGCGATCGGCAGCTCTATGGTGCCTGAGTGGGCGGCGGGATCTCCCTGGGGTTTGTAGTACTCTCAGTGTATACAGTGGAGAGGAGAAGGGAGGGGCCTCTGACCCAGGCAGGTATCAGTTTCACTTTCACTCTGCTTGAACACTGTTGCTGATGCCCGGGTCAGAGGCCCCTCCCCTCTCCGCTGTATACATTCGGAGATAGAACTACTAGCCCCAGGGAGATCCCCCTGCCTGTGGACACCATATAGCTGCCGATCGCCGCCTCCCACCTCCACCAGCCAGGTACAGGGGAACCTCTGCAAGGGGGGAGTCAGCTGTTTGGGGGCCCAAATGTAAGAGGGGGGGCTTTCTGGGGACACTAATGTAAGGAAGGGGGCCTCTGGGGACACTAATGTAAGAGGGGGGCTCTCTGGGGACACTAATGTAAGGAGGGGGGCCCTCTGGGGACACTGATGTAAGGACGGGGCCCCTCTGGGGACACTGATGTAAGGACGGGGGGCCCTCTGGGGACACTGTGTGATGTAAGAGGGGGCCCCCTGGGGACACTAATGTCAGAGGGGGGCTCTCTGGGGACCCTGTGTAAGGAGGGGCTCTCTGGGACCCTGACCCTGTGTAAGGGGGGGCTCTCTGGGGACACTAATGTAAGAGGGAAGGCTCTCTTGGGGACCCTAATGTAAGGGAGGCTCTCTTGGGACCCTGGTGTAAGGGGGGGGCTCTCTGGGGACCCTGGTGTAAGGGGGGGGCTCTCTGGGGACCCTGATGTAAGGGGGGCTCTCTGGGGACCCTGATGTAAGGAGGGGCTCTCTGGGACCCTGATGTAAGGGGGGCTCTCTGGGGACCCTGGTGTAAGGGGAGGCTCTCTGGGGACCCTGATGTAAGGGGAGGCTCTCTGGGGACCCTGATGTAAGGGGGAGGCTCTCTGGGGACCCTGATGTAAGGGGGGCTCTGGGGACCCTGATGTAAGGGGAGGCTCTCTGGGGACCCTGATGTAAGGGGGAGGCTCTCTGGGGACCCTGATGTAAGGGGGGCTCTCTGGGACCCTGATGTAAGGGGAGGCTCTCTGGGGACCCTAATGTAGGGGGAGGGGGGCTCTCTGGGGGGACTCTCTGACCCCTGATGTAAGGGGGGCTCTCTGGGACCCTGATGTAAGGGAGGCTCTCTGGGGACCTGATGTAAGGGGAGGCTCTCTGGGACCCTGATGTAGGGAGGCTCTCTGGGGACCCTGATGTAGGGGGAGGCTCTCTGGGGACCCTGATGTAAGGGGAGGCTCTCTGGGGACCCTAATGTAGGGGGAGGCTCTCTGGGGACCCTGATGTAGGGGGGGCTCTCTGAGGACACTGATTAAGGGGGGCTGTCTGGGGACCCTTGTGTAAGGGGGGGCTCTCTGGGGACCTTGGTGTAAGGAGGGGCTCTCTGAGGACCCTGATGTAAGGGGGGCTCTCTGAGGACCCTGATGTAAGGGGGGCTCTCTGGGGACCTCATTCTGTTCTATATTGTTGTACTTATTCTTTGACTGTTTTGTTTAAAGGAGGGAGGATTGTTTTGGGAGCACTGAAGTGTCAGGTGTGACTGTGTGGCAATGGCAAATGGTTTACATAGCTCACGGCATCACGGGTCAAGTAGAGGGCCCCTTAGCAGAATTTTGCTTAGGGCCCCAGGGAGGTCAGGATCGGCACTGAGTATGTCCAAAATGAGAGCGTTACTGCATTATTATTTAATCTGTGTTTTTTTTTGGCCACCTGGAAATAATGTTTGCCACAGATAATAAGCAAACAAGTGGAACCCCCCCCAGTGATAATGTGATCATCATGAGACACTCAGAAGGTCACGCACCCATAAGACTGTCTGTAGTATGAAAAAAAGCTTGATTGTGCTTTCATAACCACTGGGCATCTTTTTCAGACACTAAATGTCAAAACTCTTAATGATTGTATATAAACGATGGACTAGACATTTTAAATATAGGCTTAAATTTACTACAAAAATAATGCTGATTATTTTAGCTCATGGTCAAATTCCCCACCAAAGGACCCAAAAATCCCAGAAATCATACATAAATGGCATTGCTGTTCCCGCTATATATCTAGCAGTGTAAGGTAAAAATCTATGTAAATTTACGAGAGCTACATTAGGAACAGAGTAGACAAGGGATATAATATAACATTAAAAAAAGATGGTAATTAAAAAATCTAATTTGCATCCTTTGCCTCTCGGTGCTGTCATGATTTTAAACTTTACACATCCGGAGCGTGCAATTAGAAAGGGGCCCTGCTTTCCTCGTTGGCATTTTTTTTATACAATGAATTGCAATATAGAATGCAACAGAATTGAGCTCTGGGTCCCATTTTTTAAAGCCCTTGGTTTCTAATTTTTAAGGGCCTCTTTAATGACTGGAATAAGTACCACTGGATTGTGGCGTAAAGACAATTATGGTGCCCAAAATTAACTAAAGGGATTCCAAAGTCTTTACCAAGTAACTATTAGACCTTGTTAGATTTAAGCTTTCTATAGTCTAGAATGTAAACTGAATAGTTTTAATAAAAGTTCCACATAGATGAGATCTTGCCAGTAAAACAATATATTTATAATCGACAGCGATGGGTATTCATGAAAGACAGAAGTTGTCAGACAAATCTTGATTTCTTTTTATGAGGAGGTAAGTAAAACCTTTAACAATAAGACAGGGGTAGGCTCGTGCTGTAAAAACTTGTATTACATGCAAAAGCATTTGACACAGTTTCCCCTACAACATGGCTAATGTGTTAGGGTAAAGTCTACAGGCCATGGATATATCCTGGTTTGTAAAACGGAAAGAAAAACGGTCTAAAAGACCGTATTCAGAGAGAGTAGCAAGTGATGTGAGAGTAGCGCGATATGTCATACACTGAAAGTTTAGGTCGCAAGGTTATTAGGGGGTATCCCAAGAGGAGATCAGTGTTGAGTTTGCACCCTTTACTTTTCCTACAATATACATCATCAACCTCTCTATACGGGTTCCTGGGATTAAAAGTACCATTTGTGTCTTTGCAGATGACAACCAAGCTAAGCAGTGAGAATGACATGTCCCCTTACAGGACTGTCTCCAACTTGCAAAGCGAGCCTCAATTCACTGTTTAATTGGTCAACTCTTGGAGGCAAATGGTGAGTAGATTTCAACTTTTAGATAACGTTTGCCGGTATGCACTTTGGGTGCAAAGAATATGCATGCAACATACATACAGAGAGGTGGAGAGCAACTTTTGTGGGAATCGATTAGTGGAGGAAGGATCTGTGCGTTTAGTTGGTAGATCATAAGCTCAATAATACCATGCAAATGCCAAGCATGCGGGTTTCCAAAGCAAGCAAAATTCATTTCTTGAAATAAGAGAGGTGCGAGTATAGACTCTGTAGCAGAGAGCGATAGCTATAATGTTGGTGGGGGGGGGGGGGGGAGTCCCGCTGTAACACGCAATAGCGATTATTAAGACCTCATGCTGCAATATGCAGCCCAGCTGATCGCGGCACCAGTTCTCCATAAAGACGGATAAACAGGAACTGTAGAAAGTGCAGAGAAGAGCCACCAAACTGAATAAGAGGCATTGATGGAGTCTCAGCTAGAGGAAATGTAGATGAATTTAATGTACATTCTCTCTTAAGAAGAAAAAAAATAGATCAACATGTATAAATACCTAGTGGTCCATATATTAACTGGTGTTGGTGTTAAAGTTTATTCACATTAGGTCATAGTTGGTAAGATTGAATGCCCCAGTACACACGGTCGGAAAATCCGACCACAAAATCGAGGACCAGGTCGTCGGATTTGGTCCGACGGACTTTGTCCGACACTGGGGGTGTTGCATAACACACGGTCGGACAAAAGTAGTTGTCGGGAAAATCCGATCAGTCTGAACGTGGTGGACGTTTGTTGCCTTACGACGGTATACTACCCCTAGAGGCTAGTAGCCATGCTTTGGGTCTTGTAATGTGATCTGAGCATGTGCGTGGCACTTTGTCCGTCGGGAATTTTTCGCTTACACACGATCGGAAATTGGTGTGATCGGACTTTGTTGTCGGAAAATCTAGCCAGCAGGAGAATGATAAACTTTGTCCGTCGGACAATCCGACCGACCGAAACTGTCCGAATGATGCCTACACACGGTCAGGAATTTCCGACAACATTGTCCGATAGGACAGAATCATCGAAAATCCGACTCCGTGTGGTATTGGGGCATAAATAAGATTATCTAATAGCGTTTTTTTTGGGCATAAACGCTAATAATAGAGTTTTTTCAAAAACGGCTAATTAAAATGCTAACACTACTAGTCAAAACACTATCTGCGTTTTTTATTCAGTGTTTTTTTTCAAGCTTTAAAAAAAAAAAGTCATAACGTGCATGGAGCCAGAGGTAGATGCTTAAGGCACACCATATGCTTTTTTATTTCAAAGAACATATTTCTTATTTGCTTATTTCTCATTTCCCACTCAATTAGGAAAGGAGGTTTAACCTAAAAGAAAAAAGGCAGTTTACTAGAAAAGAATCAGTCTGTGAAAGACTCCTACGTTGCCAAGAACTGAGGTTTCAGTTCACATATTAGATATCCATGTTCTTCCGTGTAAAACCACTTCCGGACTGCCGCACGCCGATATACGTCCTTACTTTGAAGGGGAATATCGTTGTTATGGCAGCAGCTAGCTGCCATAACCCCGGTACCCTCCTCTTCGTTTCGGCCGGTGGTCCTCTTTCCGATAAGAGTGGTCTCTGCGGCGGATTCGCCACAAGATCACTTTTATCGCGGGCGGGAGAGGGCCCCCCCCCGGCTCTCCGGTGCCCTCCGCCGCTTACCGGAGCCGTCGGCAGCGGCAGAGGTGATCGGGATCTTCACCCTGGCTGGGCATGGAGACGAGTGAGGGGAAGATGGCCCCCACCCGTCTCCATAACAATGCAGGGCGGAAGCAACTTCAAAACGTCACTTCCGCCCATAGCTCTTAAAGGGCCATTTTTTTTTTTTTTTTTAAATGACAATTTTTTTTTTTTTTTATTATTGCATTTTAGTGTAAATATGAGATCTGAGGTCTTTTTGACCCCCAGAACTCATATTTAAGAGGACCTGTCCTGCTTTTTTTCTATTACAAGGGATGTTTACATTCCTTGTAATAGGAATAAAAGTGACACAATTTTTTTTATTTTTTTAAAAACAGTGTAAAAATATAAAAGGTAAAAAAATTAAATAAAAAATAATAAGAAAAAAAATTAAAAAATGCGCCCCGTCCCGCCGAGCTCGCGTGCAGAATCGAACGCATACGTGAGTAGCGCCCGCAAATGAAAACGGTGGTCAAACCACACATGTGAGGTATCGCCGCGATCGTAGAGCGAGAGCAATAATTCTAGCCCTAGACTACCTCTGTAACTCAAAACATGCAACCTGTAGAAATTTTTTAAAACGTTGCCTATGGAGATTTTTAAGGGTAAAAGTTTGTCGCCATTCCACGAGCGGGCGCAGCTTTAAAGTGTGACATGTTGCATATCAATTTACTCGGAGTAACATTATCTTTCACAATATAAAAAAAAAAAATTGGGCTAACTTTACTGTTGTCTTATTTTTTAATTCAAAAAAGTGTAATTTTTTTCCAAAATAAAGTGTGCTTGTAAGACCGCTGCGCAAATACGGTGTGACAGAAAGTATTGCAATGACCGCCATTTTATTCTCTGGTGTGTTAGAAAAAAATGTATAATGTTTGGGGGTTCTAAGTAATTTTTCTAGCAAAAAAAAATTTTTTTTAACTTGTAAACAACAAATCTCAGAAAGTGGCTCGGTCCTTAAGTGGTTAAGGGTGAAAATGGCAGGGCCAACCCCATTGTAGTACAGTAAGATATAGACTGAATTCCTCAAGAACTATAAGAAGCCCTTATTACTTAGCTCAACATGTAGACTCTATTTTTAACTAAAATCCCACTTGTGGGTGAAGTGACCAAATACATATTTTACAAGAATCGTAACTGTTTTTTATAATAAAATAAAAGGGGCATTGTATGATGAAATGTGTTTTACTTGGGAGGGGTGGCGGAGTATTACAAAAGTTTCATAATTCTTAGGTTCATAAAATTAATAGTCCTAATGGTGCAAGGGACTAGTGTGCAAGAGAACAGATATACAATCAATATCTAATAGCATTAGAAGGAACAATCTGTAACATGTAATATAGATGTATGGATTCAAAGTCAAAATGTTTTTGAAAAATATACATAATTTATCTATCAAACATACATTAACCACTTGACCTCCTGGAAGTTGTACCCCCCTTCATGACCAGACCATATTTTGCTATATGGCACTGCGTTACTTTAACTAATTGCGCGGTCATGCAATGCTGTCCATAAATTAAATTTATATAATTTTTTTTGCCTACAAATAGAGCTTTCTTTTGGTGGTAATTGATCACCACTGGGTTTTTTATTTTTTGCGCTATAAACAATTAAGACAATTTTGCAAAAACTATATTTTTTACTTTCTGCTATAAAACATATTCCATAAAAAAATTGAAAGAACCTTATTGGGATTTTTTTTACCGAAAACATGTAGCAGAATATATTTTGGCCTACATTTTTTTATTGGATGTGTTTTATAGCAGAAAGTCAAATATATATATTTGACAGTCTTTTTTTTGTTTATAGCGCAAAAAAAATAAAAAACCCCAGTGGTGATCAAATACCCCCTTAAGAAATCTATATTTGTTGGAAAAAAATGACCTAAATTTATTTGGGTACAGTGTCGCAGTGCCGTATCACAAAAAAATGGCCTGGTCATGAAGGGGGGTAAGTCTTTCAGGGGTCAAGTGGTTAATGCTGTGGGAAATAAATTACAACTAAAAGTCAGTAAGAACCAGTAAATGAACAGAAAAAGATTGATATGAGAGGTTAAAATGCCAGTATCACATAAAAAAAAACGTGACAGCAGTGGATCTGTGGTCAATGTGAAACTGCAACAATATAACAATGGGAAGTAAAAATGCAAGTGTCTCATGAAAATATATACCTTCTTTTAATCTTTAAAAAAATAATCTTTTTTTTTTTTTTTTGTATAATTTGTATAGAGAACCGAAAAATAAATAGCGGTCCACATCAATGAAAGGACGTGCACCAAGTATGACGGGCACTTAAGACAAATGTTATAACAGTACAAATGAATAGGGAACAGTTAGACAATTAGATTAAGTATAAGAACTTGCCATCATACAACATACATCTCTCAGAATCTTGCAGTGTAACCACAAGCATAAATGGGCATGAACAGGCAAAACGGCGATTAACACCCGTCTCTAAATGAATGCAAGGGCAACTCTACCATAAATGGAAGTATTACTATTATTATACACAATTTAAATAGCGCCAACAGTTTACGCAGCGCTTTACAAAGTATAGGGTGGACAACACAATTACAGTACAGTTCAGTGGCGGCCCGTCCATAGGGGGCGCATGGGCGCCCCCCCCCAAAGACAGTCAAATAAAAAAAAACAATGTCCCTTTAAAAAACGAAACAAAAAAAACAAAAAGTTCCTTTAAGTGCACTGTGTAGGAGGGGAGGGGGGGGGGGCGCCGGACACAATACACCATGGAAGCGTCATGCCAATGCAATCCCATGATTGCTGGCAAGACACTTCATTTGTGCTGTTTTTTGGTGCCTTGTGGAGCTGTG
>CM053027.1:177441591-177446591 GCA_028564925.1 Lithobates sylvaticus | reverse complement strand
GTAGCGAATTCCGACGGACAAAGTGCCACGCATGCTCAGATCAAATTACAAGACCAAAGCTATTGGCTACTAGCCTCCACGTAGTTCCGTCCTACGCAACGAACGTCACCACGTTCAGAATGATTGGATTTTCTGACAACTTTGTCCGACCGTGTGTATGCAACACCAGTGTCGGACAAAATGTGTGTACGGGGCATTAGGCCATTGCTTTGTAATATAGGTTAATGTCAGGGAACCCAAGGCCTCCGGCATCTTTGCATCTACGCAGGATCAAGTGAGCCAGTCTAGGGTGGGTGTATTGCCAAACAAATGCTGCAAATAATTTATTTAAGCGTTGGAAGAATGCCTGTGGCAGAGAGATGGGTATCATGTAAGGGAAGTAGAGTATTCTCGGTAGTATATACATTTTTAGTACATTACAGTCCAGCAATGCAAAAGCCAAGTTCCACCATTTCTTGAGATCCTCATCTATAAACTGCAGTAGTTTCCCAAAGTTACAATCGTAAATAAGATGCGGGTCTGGAGAAATATGATCTGGTGGGATTGAAATTGGCAAGATTTCTGATTTACTGTAGCTTACCTGGAAATTAGACAAATGACCATACCTCAGAAACTAAAATTGTTAAAGTAGTGTGGGGATGCGAGACATAAAAGAGTATGTCATTAGCATACACTGACAATTTATGTTCTTCTGAGCCCACCTCTCACATCTGCGTTTTGTCTAATCTTCCTGAAGAACACTCCCAAAATGAATGTGATTAACAGGGGAGAGAGCGGGCAATCTTGCCTAGTTTAGTTACGTTACAGACTCACTTCACCTTCACTCCGGCCTCTGGATTATGATAAAGGGCTGATATCCAACCTAGCATTTTCTCCCCCATGCCTAGCTTCAACAGGGTTTCCTCCTTGGAAAGTCAGTCCACCCTTTCAAAAGCCTTCTCTGCGTCTCTTAATAAAATTAGCAATGGGGGTTGGGAAGGGCTGTGGTGTAGCCAATGAAAAATGTTAAGGGCTGTAATAGGGTTATCACGGCTTCTCTTCCCAAGATAAAACCAGTTTGATCAGGGTGGATCACTGACGGCAGTGGCGTATCATCCATGGGTGCAGGGTGTTCACTGCACACTGGGGGGGGGGGGGCACTGAGGTCCAACAGACACTGCACCCATTGATGATACTTGACAAGTGCTACAGCTGCAGCGCGCTCGGTTAAGTGTTCTGTGTCCCCTCCCGTGGGGGGGCGGGCTGGTCCTGCCCCCCACACCATACCCCTTTCTCTTAGCTCCGTTTGTTGTGTCCTCCCGGTAATGTGCTTCCCCTCCCTGGGCTCCTCTGTGGGCGGCTGCCGGGTGACTGCTCAGCCTGGCGAGCACTGTGTCCTGCACTGAGCCAGGCTTCCCTTCCCCCCACCTCTAATAAGTGTCTCAGCTGCTGCAGAACTTCTTGGAGGGGGAAGGTGGGTGTGCTGGGTGTTGTAGTGCAGGGCAGTGATTGGCAGCTGTGGGATTCCAAAATACCCCCTCCCCTTCCTTCCTGCATTTCTCCACTCCCCCTCTCCACCCTAAACAATAACCCACCTCTCCATCCTAAACAATAACCCCCCACCCCTCCACCCTAAACAATAATCCCCCTCCCAACCTCTCCACCTAAACAATAACCCCCTCTCCACCTCTCCACCCTAAACAATAACCCCCTCTCCACCCTAAGCAATAACCCCCTCCCCCTCTCCACTCTAAACAATAACCCCCCCCACCCTAAACAATAACCCCCTCCACACCTCTCCAACCTAAACAATAAACCCCCACCCCACCTCTCCACTCTAAACAATAAACCCCCTCCCCCTCTCCACTCTAAACAATAACCCCCCTCCACCCTAAACAATAACTCCCTCTTCACCTTAAATAATACCCCCCCACCCTAAACAATAACCCGCTCCACACACCTCTCCAACTTAAACAATAAACCCCCTCTCCAGCCTAAACAATAAACCCCCACCCCACCTCTCCACCCTAAACAATACCCCCCACTCCCATCATCTACTCACCCTTAGAGAATAACCCTCACTGCCTCTGCACCCTAAAACAATAACCCCTCCTCTGCACCCTAAACATAACCCACTTCCCCCCAATCCCCCCCCCCCCCCCCCCTCCCCTCCACCTCCACCCCCCTTCCCCCCCCCTCCCCGCCTCCGCGTCCTCCTCCTCCCCCCCCGCCCTTCCGCCCCCATCCCCCCCGTCCCCCCCGCCCCCCCCCCCGTCCCCCTCTCTCCCCTCACCCTCCCCCACCTCCCCCCCTCCCTCCACACAACCCACTCTCCCCCACCCCCCCCTCCCACCCCCGCCCCCCCCCTTCCTCCCCCCCCCCCCCCCCCCCTCCTCCCCCCCCCCCTCCTCTCCTCCCTCCCCCCCCTCCCTCCCCCCCGCCCCCCCCTCCCGCCCAATCCCCCTCCTCCTCCCTCCCCCCCCCCCCCCCCCCCCCCCCCCTCCCTTCCACCTCCCACCCCCCCCCCCCTCTCCCCCCGCCCCCCCACCCCACTCCCCCCCGCCTCCCCCCCCTCCTCCCCCCAGCCTCCAACTCCCCCCCCTCCCAGCCTCCGCCAGCCCCCCCCGAGATCCCTTCCCCCCCTGCCCATCCGCCCCCTCCCAGGGCCCCCCCCGCCCCACCCTCCCCGTAGGCCACTCCCCCCCCCCCCCACCGCCCCCCCCCCCCCCGCACCTCCCATCCTAGGCCTCCCCACCTCCGCCCCCCCGCACCACTCCCGTCACTCCTCCCGCCTACCCCTCTCCCCCCCCCACGCCCCCGACCCCCAGCCCTCCCCCACCGCCCGCGCCCTACCACACCCCCCCCTCCGCCCCCCTCCCCCACCCCCGCCCACCGCCCTCCCCCCCCGCCCTCCACCCCATCCCCCCTTCCCCCCCCCCCCACCCCACTCCCGCCCCTCCGCCCGCCCCCGGCATCCCGCCCGCCTCTCCACCCCCATCCCCTCCCACCCCCCACCCCCTTCCCCTAACCTTCCCCCCCCCGCCCCCCCTTCCCCCTCCCCCCCCCAACCCGTTCCCCGCGCCTACGTCCCCACCCCCCCCCCCCCCCCCCCTATCCCCAGCCTCCCGCACCCGCCCCTCCCCACCCCCACTCCCGCCCCCCCCCTCCCTCCCCCCCCCCCCCCCCCACCCCCCCCCCCCCACCCCTCCCCCCCCCTCCCCTCCACCCCCACCCCCCCCCGCGCACGCATCCGCACCCCGTACCAGCCCGCGGTATGGGGGAGGGGGTGGGGGGGGGGTGGCTCCAACCTAAACATTAACCGCATACCTCGACCTAATCTTCACCCTAAACAATAACCCTCCTCCCCGACTCTCCTAACCTAAACAAATAACTTACCCCCTCCCCTCCTCTCCTAACCCTTAACAATAACCCCCTCTCCACCCTAAAGAATAACCCCCTCCACCCTAAAAAATAACCCTCCCTCCCCTCTCTCCAGCCTACACAATAATCCCCCTCCACCCTAAACAATAACACCCCTCCCGCCTCTCCACCCTAAACAATAACCCCCTCACTGCCTCTCCACCCTAAACAATAACCCCTCTCCCTGCCTCTCCACCCTAAATAATAAACCCCCCCCCCCACCTCTCCACCCCAACAAAAACCAAAAAAAGAAAAAGTAAAAAAAAAACAATAAAACAATAACCCCCTTTCACACCTCTCTATCCTAAACAATAAACCCCCTCCCGCATCTCTACCCTAAACAATAGATTAGCAACAGGGATAATGTTAACCACCCGCCATATAGCAGAATGACGGCGGCAAAGGGGTTGTGATACCCTGACTGGAAGTCATGTGACGTGATCAGGATAGCACAGCCGGTGCCTGCCCATGGGGGCACGCAGTGTGCAGCAATCGGAGATGCTGTGTGTCAGTCTGACACACTGCAACTCTGATCGTTGTATGAAGCCTCTGACAGAGGCTTCTTACCACGTGATCAGTTCTGACCAATCACAGCTGATCATCGCGTGAACCAGGAAGTGCCGGTGCACGGCTTTTCTCGGTTCACGCTGGCAGGGAGAGCCGATCGGCAGATCTCCCTGTCAGGGGGGGGGGGGTTGTGCTTTGATTATTGATTGATTATAAGCACAGCCCTCATTGTCTTATCTCACTTATTATGCTAGTTGTATTACCATTGCCATGTACAGGGCAGCACAGTGGTGTAGTGGTTAGCACTTTCACCTAGCAGTAATAGGGTCGCTGGTTCAAATCCCAACCACGACACCCTCTGCCTGGAGTTTGCATGTTCTCCCTGTGCCTGCGTGGGTTTCCTCCGGGTACTCCGGTTTCCTCCCACACTCCAAAGACATGCTGGTAGGTTAATTAGATCCTGTTGATAAAATTGGCCAAATATGTGTATGTTGTATGTGTATGTGTTTGTAAGTGTGTCGGGACCCCACAGGGCAAGGACCGCACTATACCACAGATGGACACCAGTGGCAAAAAGCACCCTGAGGCGATTCAGTTCACATAGGTTTGCGCTATACAAGTCATTCATTCATTCATTCATTTGTTTGTTTTTCTTTTTTTTTTTTTTTTCCTCAGAAATTTTCTTTTTTTTTTAACATTCTGCTAAAACTTTTGTGAATTAGGCCGCGGTGACCGTAAAGCAGCGCTATATTTAGCGCTGCTTTACCGTCGTTTTAGCCGCGGTATTCGGCCGCTCGTGGTGCAGTTTTACTTCCCGCGAGCGTCCGAAAAAGGGTATTACCGCGGTTTCCCATTCAAATAAATGGGAAGGAGCGGTAGAGGAGTGGTGAATACACCACTCCTCTACCGCTCCAAAGATGCTGCTAGCAGGACTTTTTTTGCCGTCCTGCTAGCGCACCGCTCCAGTGTGAAAGCCCGCCGGCAACAAACACTATTTGTTTGACTGCACCTGAAATGCCTTTAGCTGATTTAAATTGATAGTTTGAGTGAGCTTTAAGTTTTTGCATCTGTAAGTTGTGTAGTTCAACATTTTT
>CM053027.1:177367055-177441115 GCA_028564925.1 Lithobates sylvaticus | reverse complement strand
TTCTTGTATTAAGGGGGGTATAGACTCCATAGAGAGAGAGATATCATTTTGCCCCTGTACAAATCATTAGTAAGACCTCATCTGGAATATGCAGTTCAGTTTTGGGCACCAGTTCTCATAAAAAGGATATCAGGGAACTGGAGAAAGTGCAGAGAAGAGCAACCAAACTGATAAGAGGCATGGAGGAGCTCAGCTATGAGGAAAGATTGGAGTAACTGAATGTATTTTATCTTGAGAAGAGGAGATTAATGCCCCATACACACGGTCGGAAAATCCGACCACAAAATCCATCGGATTTTGTCCGACGGATTTAGTCCGACACTGGTGTTGCATACACACGGTCGGACTTTGTTGTCGGAAAATCCGATCATTCTGAACGTGGTGACGTTTGTTGCCTACGACGGGACTGCGTAGAGGCTAGTAGCCAATAGCTTTGGTCTTGTAATGTGATCTGAGCATGCGTGGCACTTTGTCCGTCGGAATTCGCTACACACGATCGGAATTGGTGTGATCGGACTTTGTTGTTGGAAAATCTATCCAGCAGGAGATAGAACTTTGTCCGTCGGACAATCCGATGGAAACTGTCCGATGATGCCTACACACGGTCGGAATTTCCGACAACATTGTCCGATAGGACAGAATCCATCGGAAAATCCGACCGTGTGTATGGGGCTTAAGGGGGGATATGATCAACATGTACAAATACATAAGTGGTCCATATAGTCACCTTGGTGTTGAGTTATTCACCTTTTAATGTCATCACAGAGGACAAGGGGGCACTCTTTACCTCTGGAGGAAAAGAGATTTAATCTCCAAATAAGGAAAGGTTTCTTCACAGTAAGAGCTGTGAAAAATTTGGAATAGACTCTCTCAAGAACTGGTTCTGGCCTGCTCAGTATATTGTTTTAACCACTTCCGGAGCGCCGCACACCGATATACGTCTTTACTTTGATGGGGAATATCGTTGTTATGGCAGCAGATAGCTGCCATAACCCTGGTATCCTCTTGTTCGGTGATAACAAGAGGATACCATAAGAGTGGTCTCTGCAGATTCGCTGCGAGATCACTTTTATCAGCGGCGGGAGAGGGGCCCACCTTCCGCTGCTCTCCGGTGCCTTCCGCCGCTTACCAGATCCGTCGGGAGCAGGCAGAGGTGATCGGATCTTCACCCTGGCTGGGCATGGAGACAAGTGAGGGGAAGATGGCTCCTACCCGTCTTCATAACAATACAGGGCGGAAGCGACGTCAAAACGTCACTTCCGCCCACAGCTCTTAAAGGGCCATTTTGTTTTTAATAATTTTTTTAAATGACAATTTCTTTTTTTTTATTATTATTGCATTTAAGTGTAAATATGAGATCTGTGGTCTTTTTGTCCCCAGATCTCCTATTTAAGAGGTCTTGTCATGCTTTTTTTTTTCTATTACAAGGGATGTTTACATTCCTTGTAATAGGAATAAAAGTGACACCATTTTTATTTATTTTTTTAAAAACAGTGTAAAAATAAAAAATAAAAGTTAAAATAAATAAGAATTATTTTTTTTTTTTTTAAATGTGCCCCATCCCACTGAGCTCACATGCAGAAGCGAACGCACACGTGAGTAGCGCCCGCATATGAAAACGGTGTTCAAACCACACATGTGAGGTATCACTACGAGCGGTAGAGCGAGAGCAATAATTCTAGCCCTAGACCTCCTCTGTAACTTAAATGCAACCTGTAGAATTTTTTAAAAGTCTCCTATGGAGATTTTTAAGGGTAAAAGTTTGTCGCCATTCCACGAACGGGTGCAATTTTGAAGCGTGACATGTTGGGTATCAATTTACACAATATAAAAAAAAAATTGAGCTAACTTTACTGTTGTCTTATTTTTTAATTCAGAAAAGTGTATTTTTTCCAAAAAAGTGCTCTTATAAGACCGCTGCGCAAATACGGTGTGACAGAAAGTATTGCAATGACCGCCATTTTATTCTCTAAGGTGTTAGAATTTTTTTTTTGAATGTTTGGGGGTTCTTAGCAATTTTTCTAGCAAAAAAAAATGTTTTTAACTTTTAAACAACACATCTGAAAAAGAGGCTCAGTCCTTAAGTGGATTGTTTCCTAAATGTACATAATATAACTGGGTACTAACATTTATAGTAAAGTTGATCCAGGGAATATCTGATTGCGTCTTGGGGATCAGGAAGGAAATTTCCCCCTGATGGAGCAAATTGGACCATGCTTTGCTTTGGGTTTTTTCGCCTTTCTCTGGAACAACTGTGGGTATATGGGATTGTATGATTTTTTTTTATTTTTTTATTTTATTTTATTGGTTAACTAGATAGATTTGTGTATTTTTTTAACCTGAAACTATGTAACAGGAAGGGTGAAAATGGCAGGGCCAACCCCATTGTAGTACAGTAAGATATAGACTGAATTCCTCAAGAACTATAAGAAGCCCTTATTACTTAGCTCAACATGTAGACTCTATTTTTAACTAAAATCCCACTTGTGGGTGAAGTGACCAAATACATATTTTACAAGAATCGTAACAGTTTTTTATAATAAAATAAAAGGGGCATTGTATGATGAAATGTGTTTTACTTGGGAGGGGTGGCGGAGTATTACAAAAGTTTCATAATTCTTAGGTTCATAAAATTAATAGTCCTAATGGTGCAAGGGACTAGTGTGCAAGAGAACAGATATACAATCAATATCTAATAGCATTAGAAGGAACAATCTGTAACATGTAATATAGATGTATGGATTCAAAGTCAAAATGTTTTTGAAAAATATACATAATTTATCTATCAAACATACATTAACCACTTGACCTCCTGGAAGTTGTACCCCCCTTCATAAACCAGACCATATTTTGCTATATGGTACTGCGTTACTTTAACTAATTGCGCGGTCATGCAATGCTGTCCATAAATGAAATTTATATCATTTTTTTTTCCTACAAATAGAGCTTTCTTTTGGTGGTAATTGATCACCACTGGGTTTTTTATTTTTTGCGCTATAAACAAATTAAGACAATTTTGCAAAAACAAAAACAATATTTTTTACTTTCTGCTATAAAACACATCCCATAAAAAAAAATGAAAGAACCTTATTGGGATTTTTTTTACCGAAAACATGTAGCAGAATATATTTTGGCCTACATTTTTTTATTGGATGTGTTTTATAGCAGAAAGTAAAATATATATATTTGACAGTCTTTTTTTTGTTTATATAGCGCAAAAAATAAAAAAACCCAGTGGTGATCAAATACCCCCTTAAGAAATCTATATTTGTGGGAAAAAAATGACCTAAATTTATTTGGGTACAGTGTCGCAGTGCCGTATCGCAAAAAAATGGCCTGGTCATGAAGGGGGGTAAGTCTTCCAGGGGTCAAGTGGTTAATGCTGTGGGAAATAAATTACAACTAAAAGTCAGTAAGAACCAGTAAATGAACAGAAAAAGATTGATATGAGAGGTTAAAATGCCAGTATCACATAAAAAGAACTGTGACAGCAGTGGATCATGAGCCCAAAAGGAGCTGTGGTCAATGTGAAACTGCAACAATATAACAATGGGAAGTAAAAATGCAAGTGTCTCATGAAAATATATACCTTTTTTTAATCTTTAAAAAAATAATCTTTTTTTTGTATAATTTGTATAGAGAACCGAAAAATAAATAGCGGTCCACATCAATGAAAGGACATGCACCAAGTATGACGGGCACTTAAGACGAATGTTATAACAGTACAAATGAATAGGGAACAGTTAGACAATTAGATTAAGTATAAGAACTTGCCATCATACAACATACATCTCTCAGAATCTTGCAGTGTAACCACAAGCATAAATGGGCATGAACAGGCAACACTGCCATTAACACCCGTCTCTAAATGAATGCAAGGGCAACTCTACCATAAATGTAAGTATTATTATTATTATTATACACGATTTATATAGCGCCAACAGTTTACGCAGCGCTTTACAATGTATAGGGGGGACAACACAATTACAGTACAGTTCAGTGGCGGCCCGTCCATAGGGGGCGCATGCCCCCCCCCCCCCAAAGACAGTCAAGAAAAAAAAAACAATGTCCCTTTAAAAAAAAGGAGGGGGGGGGGCGGACACAATACACCATGGAAGCGTCATGCCAATGCAATCCCATGATTGCAGGCAAGACACTTCATTTGTGCTGTTTTTTGGTGCCTTGTGGCGCTGTGCAGAGCGCCTCTAGACGCTAATTGGGGCATTCTCCTTCATGTATCCATGTCTGGGCGGTGCTGTCCTCGGAGCAGCGTGTCACTTCCTGTTTCGGCTCTGTGTGAATGGAGAAGCCAGGTATGCGAGGTAGAGTATTCTCAGTAGTATATACATTTTTAGTACATTACAGTCCAGCAATGCAAAAGCCAAGTTCCACCATTTCTTGAGATCCCCATCTATAAACTGCAGTAGCTTCCCAAAGTTACGATCGTAAATAAGATGCGGGTCTGGAGAAATATGATCTGGTGGGATTGAAATTGGCAAGATTTCTGATTTACTGTAGCTTACCTGGAAATTAGACAAATGACCATACCTCAGAAACTAAAATTGTTAAAGTAGTGTGGGGATGCGAGACATAAAAGAGTATGTCATTAGCATACACGGACAATTTATGTTCTTCTGAGCCCACCTCTCACATCTGCGTTTTGTCTAATCTTCCTGAAGAACACTCCCAAAATGAATGTGATTAACAGGGGAGAGAGCGGGCAATCTTGCCTAGTTTCGTTACGTTACAGACTCTGAGAGGAAGAGACAGGGCTCCATTCACCTTCACTCCGGCCTCTGGATTATGATAAAGGGCTGATATCCAACCTAGCATTTTCTCCCCCATGCCTAGCTTCAACAGGGTTTCCTCCTTGGAAAGTCAGTCCACCCTTTCAAAAGTCTTCTCTGCGTCTCTTAATAAAATTAGCGATGGGGGTTGGGAATGGCTGTGTAGCCAATGAAAAATGTTAAGGGCTCTAATAGGGTTATCACGGCTTCTCTTCCCAAGATAAAACCAGTTTGATCAGGGTGGATCACTGACGGCAGTGGTGTATCATCCATGGGTGCAGGGTGTTCACTGCACACTGGGGGGGGGGGGGCACTGAGGTCCAACAGACACTGCACCCATTGATGATACTTGACAAGTGCTACAGCTGCAGCGCGGTCGGTTAAGTGTTCTGTGTCCCCTCCCGTGCTGGCCCTGCCCCCCCACACCATACCCCTTTCTCTTGGCTCCGTTTGTTGTGTCCTCCCGGTAATGTGCTTTCCCTCCCTGGGCTCCTCTGTGGGCGGCTGTCGGGTGACTGCTCAGCCTGGCGAGCACTGTGTCCTGCACTGAGCCAGGCTTCCCTTCCCCCCACCTCTAATAAGTGTCTCAGCTGCTGCAGAACTTCTTGGAGGGGGAAGGTGGGTGTGCTGGGTGTTGTAGTGCAGGGCAGTGATTGGCAGCTGTGGGATTCCAAAATACCCCCTCCCCTTCCTTCCTGCATTTCTCCACTCCCCCTCTCCACCTTAAACAATAACCCACCTCTCCATCCTAAACAATAACCCCCCTCCCCACCCCTCCACCCTAAACAATAACCCCCCCTCCCCACCCCTCCACCCTAAACAATAATCCCCTCCCCCCCTCTCCACCCTAAACAATAACCCCCTCTCCACCCTAAGCAATAACCCCCTCCCCCCTCTCCACTCTAAAGAATAATCCCCCTCCACCCTAAACAATAACCCCCTCTTCACCTTAAATAATACCCCCCCACCCTAAAAAAATAACCCCCTCCACACCTCTCCAACTTAAACAATAAACCCCCTCTCCACCCTAAACAATAAACCCCCTCCCCACCTCTCCACCCTAAACAATAACCCCCCTCTATCGACCCTAAACAATAACCCCCCTCTCTCGACCCTAAACAATAACCCCCCTCTCTCGACCCTAAACAATAACCCCCCCCTCTCCACCCAAAACAATAACCCCCCCCCCTCTCCACCCAAAACAATAACCCTCCTTTCCACCCTAAACAATAACCCCCCCTCTCCACCCTACACAGTAACCCTCCTCTCCATCCGAAACAATAACCCACTCCCCCTCCAACTTAAACAATAACCCCCTCTCCCCCTCTATACAATAACTCCCTCCTCACCTATCCACCCTAAACAATAACCCTCCTCCCCGCTTCTCTATCCTAAACAATAACCCCCCCTCCCCACCTCTCTACCCTAAACAATAACCCCCTCTCCACCCTAAAGAATAACCCCCTCCACTCTAAAAAATAACCCTCCCTCCCCTCTCTCCAGCCTAAACAATAATCCCCCTCCACCCTAAACAATACCCCCCTTCTCCACCCTAAACAATAACACCCCTCCTCGCCTCTCCACCCTAAACAATAACCCCCTCACTGCCTCTCCACCCTAAACAATAACCCCCTTTCACACCTCTCTATCCTAAACAATAACCCCCCTCCCGCATCTCTACCCTAAACAATAACCCCCCTCCCCACCTCTCTACCCTAAACAATAACCCCCCTCCCCGCCTCTCCACCCTAAACAATAACCCCCTCTACCTGCCTCTCCACCTTCAACAATAACCCCCTCACTGCCTCTCCACCCTAAACAATAACCCCCCTCACTGCCTCTCCACCCTAAACAATAACCCCCCTCCCTACCTATCCACCCTAAACAATAACCCCCCTCTCCACCCTAAACAAATAACCCCCCTCCCGCCTCTTCACACTAAACAATGACCCCATCACCCCGCCTCTTCACTCTAAACAAATAATCCCCCCTCCCTGTCACACCCCCTTCAAGCCACACCCACTACTTAAGCGCATTTTAAACCACGGCCACTGTTTGCTGCTGCATGCGTTGCCTGTCAAATTTTTTTTACTCTACAGACCTAGGGCCCAATTCTGATCTTGCACACTGGCCCTCTGATTTCATGATACACCCCTGACTGATGGCAAGATTTCCTGCAGCCTTGTGGCCAGTAACTTGGAGAAGATTTAGTGTCAGAATTCAATAGGGATATGGGGGTGATAACTATGACAGTCCAGAGGGTCGTTCCCTGCTTTATATAATACAACTATGTGTGCTAATAAAGCTTCTTTAGGGAAAAGATTAGCAACAGGGATAATGTTAACCACCCGCCATATAGCAGAATGAGGGCAGCAAAGTGGTTGTGATAATCTGACCGGACGTCATGTGACGTGATCAGGATAACACAGCCGGTGCCTGCCCATGGGGGCACGCAGTGTGCAGTGATCGGAGATGCTGTGTGTCACTCTGACACACCGAAAGTCTGATCGTTGTATGAAGCCTCTGACAGAGGCTTCTTACCATGTGATCAGTTCTGACCAATCACAGCTGATCAACGCGTGAACCAGGAAGTGCCGGTAAACGGCTTTTCTCGATTCACGCTGGCAGGGAGAGTCAATCGGCAGCTCTCCCTGTCAGGGGGGGGGGGGGGTTTGTGCTTTGATGATTGATTATAAGCACAGCCCTCATCAAAAGGTTCCCATCAGCTGCCAATCAGTGCCCAACACCTGCTAGTCTGTACCCATAATAAACACCTGTCAGTGCCCACAACAGTACCAATCAGTGCCCAAAAAAGTGGCAATCGGTGCCCCATCAGTAATGCCTGTCAGTGCCCCATCAAAGTGCCAATCAGTGCCACTCAGTAGTGCCTGTAAGTAGCTCCTCATCAGTGCTGCTTATCCAGTGCCACCTATCAGTCCCGCCTATCAGTGCTCATCAGTGCCACCTATCAGGGCTGTCAGTGCCGCCTATCATTGCCCATCAGTTTTTTTTGTAATTATTGCTCTTTTTTTGTTTATAGCGCAACAATTTTAAAAAGGCAGAGGTGAGCAAATACCACCAAAAGAAAGCTCTATTTTGTTTGGGTACAGTGTTGCATGACCGTGCAATTGTCATTCAAATTGCGACAGCGCTGAAAGCTAAAAATTGTCCTGGGCAGGAAGGTGGGAAAGTGCCTGGTATGGAAGTGGTTAAAATATGTACATGATAGTAAGAGATGAGACAATTTCTTGTAGTAGGTGTTGGAAAAGCCGTCTGGGCCCAGACTTTGTCTTATCTCACTTATTATGCTAGTTGTATTACCATTGCCATGTACATTTGTTTGTTTTTCTTTTTTTTTTTTTCCCTCAGAATTTTTTTTTTTTTTAACATTCTGCTAAAACTTTTGTGAATTAGTACTGCTGGGACCTTAAGGAAGGGGACATACCCTGAAAGCTTGTCCTGAAAATTTGTATGTTAGTGCAAATAAAAAAAGTATCATGGACAGAACTGTACTGAATTGTTGCTGGTATTAGAAAGTAATATAAAATTATTCAAGTGATCTCTTGTTGACGGAGTGCAAAAAAAAAATCCAAATTACAGTACATAAGTGATGACATCATGGGATTTCCACATTGTGATTATCTGGAGTTGGGTTGAACTTGACTATAGAGAGAAGTTGTCTGGGAGTTGAGGAGTATTAGGTATTACATTAATGTAATATACTTTCTGTAATGGTAAGGATATTTTGTTTTGTTGTACCTGGAATGTATTAAGCTAATTTAAACTTAAAAGCGGAAGTCAGCCGCTACAAATACTGCAGCTGCTGACTTTTAAAATAAGGACACTTACCTGTCCCAGGGTCCAGTGATGTCGGCACCCGAGGCCGAACCATCCCTCGCTCCTTGGATGCTGCCGCCACCATCTTCGGTAAGGGAATCGGGAAATGAAGCATTGCGGCTTCACTTCCCGGTTCCCTACTGCGCATGCGCGAGCTGCGCAGTTCAAATGGTCCCTGATGTCCCAGCAGACAACGCGGGGGGACGGGAAGAGGCGTAGACTCCTGTGGGAGTCTATACCCGGAAGTGGGTGCAAATACCTGGTGTCATCTGTAGAGCTTCCGCCGCTGGAGACCGGATCGGAGTGGCTTCAAAAAAGGTATGTATACTGATTTCTTCTTACAGGGCTAGATAGGTTAGTGTTAGATCATGGTTGTCTGTAGATGTAGCAATTTTAGTGTTAGGCCCCATACACACCATTAGATTTTCTGCAGATTTTTGTCTTCAGATTTACCAAAACCATATAATATGAGGTCAAACCTTAAGAGTTTCAATTTGTATGCAATCAGGCAGGCTCTTGCACTACATGGTTTTGGTAAATCTGCAGACAAAAATCTGCAGAAAATCGAATAGTGTGTATGGGGCTTTAGACTGGACTTCCACTTTAATACCTGGGTTAAGAATGTAGTGACACTGACTACCTAAATATAGCAAAAGGCAAAATAACTGGATTTTTTTTCCATTTTCTCCCTTTCTACCTAGTTAAAATTTATAACAAAAATATTTATTTATCCACTTCAATACTTTCACCCCCTTCCTGCCCAGAGCAATATTCAGCTTGTGCAGTCACGCAGCATTGTACTCAGTACTTTCTTTTTTTGAGACAGATAGAGCTTTCTTTTGGTAGTATTATTTGCTGTGATTGGACACAGCTGATCACATGGTAAAGAGCCGTTGGTAAAGCAGTGCAGTGCTTACAATGTTTGCTTTAAAAATACATTTAATAGGACATTAATAGTTAAACAGCGGCATCAGCCATTAGTTCAGCTTTTTATGAAAGCCCTATATGCATGCTAACTGCATAATATGTTGGGGCAGACTACTTTCAAGTTCAACAGTGCTACGTCACTGATCTTGAAATGGTTACAGTAAAGGGCTAAGTTATTAATGTACTGTGAAAGAAAAGTCTTTATTATTTTGTGTATTATTTTTGTTTTTGTTTAATTATTTGATTTTGACTTATCAATTCTCTTCTGTAAGGTAATAGTTGGTGGTAAAAAGTATAAATGATCAGATTTGTCTTAAAGTAATGGAGGAAAAAAAGAAGAAATCATTTTATAAAACATCTTTGTGGTAAGCTCAGCTCAATTCAAGTGGAATTTCTGGCAAAGAGTCAAGTAATAAAATACATATGGTACACATTTTAAGTTCACTTGAAAAGATAAGGAAACTTTTTACTGGTCAGACACTAAACGTTGTGTAGATTCCTGCCATGCTATTCAGATATGGACACTATAAACTGTAAATGAGAGCAAAGAGGGAGTTTTACCACCCTCGCACATTTGCATATGGAGAACTCTACTAGAGTCATACCTGTTACTGGGTTACCCTAAGTGCACATTGCATTCAGTGTGGGACGTTTTAAGAACATTGTGTTCTCTGCCAGGAATGTGTTAAACATTTGGTGTACTCCACCAGGGACATGCTAAACAAATGCGGCACATATGCCATCTTCATATTTCACTTAGTGAGACGGGAAACGTATGATCACCAGCTGCTCTTGACCCTACTAGGCACATAATAAGCACATATAGCAATCTTCCAGTGGCACACTGCTCCGCCAGGGACAGCTGAGCCCAAGGGACACTTGGGTCACCAGCCATATATGTATAAATGAGACTTTTTTTATTCACTTGCATGAATTTAACACTGCAGTACAAAAAGGTCAATATGCTTAATTAGGATATGTTCACAGCAGGAGGTGAACATATACAGTATCTCATAAAAGGGAGTACACCCCTCACATTTTTGTAAATATTTTATTCTATCTTTTCATGTGACAACACTGAAGAAATTACACTTTGCTACAATGTAAAGTAGTGAGTGAAGCTTGTATAACAGTGTAAATTTGCTGTCCCCTCAAAATAAAACACACAGCCATTAATGTCTAAACCGCTGGCAACAAAAGTGAGTACACCCCTAAGTGAAAATGTCCAAATTGGGCCCAGTTCGCCATTTTCCCTCCCCGGGTGTCATGTGACTCGTTAGTGTTACAAGGTCTCAGGTGTGAATGGGGAGCAGGTGTGTTACATTTGGTGTTACTGATCTCACTCTCTCATACTGGTTACTGGAAGTTCAACATGGCACCTCATGGCAAGAACTCTCTGAGGATCTGAAAAAAAGAATTGTTGCTCTACATGAAGATGGCCTAGGCTATAAGAAGATTGCCAAGACCCTGAAACTGAGCTGCAGCACGGTGGCCAAGACCATACAGCGGTTTAACTGGACAGGTTCCACTCAGAACAGACCTTGCCATAGTCAACTAAAGAAGTTGAGTGCACATGCCGTGTCATATCCAGAGGTTGTCTTTGGCAAATAGACGTATGAGTGCTGCCAGCATTGCTGCAGAGGTTGAAGGGGTGGGGGGTCAACCTGTCAGTGCTCAGAACATACGCCGCACACACCATCAAACTGGTCTGCATGGCTGTCGTCCCAGAGGGAAGCCTCTTTTAAAAGATGATGCACAAGAAAGCTCACAAACAGTTTGTTGAAGACAAGCAGACTAAGGACATGGATTACTGGAACCATGTCCTGAGGTCTGATGAGACCAAGATAAACTTATTTGGTTCAGATGGTGTCAAGCATGTGTGGCGGCAACCAGGTGAGGAGGAGTACAAAGACAAGTGTGTTGCCTACAGTCAAGCATGGTGGTGGGAGTGTCATGGTCTGGGGCTGCATGAGTGCTGCCAGCTACAGTTCATTGAGGGAACCATGAATGCCAACACATACTGTGACATACTGAAGCAGAGCATGACCCCTCCCTTTGGATATTGGGCCGCAGGGCAGTATTCCAACATGATAATGACCCCAAACACATCTCCAAGATGACCACTGCCTTGCTAAAGAAGCTGAGGGTAAAGGTGATGGACTGGCCAAGCATGTCTCCAGACCTAAACCCTATTGAGCATCTGTGGGGCATCCTCCAATGGAAGGTGGAGGAGTGCAAGGTCTCTAACATCCACCAGCTCCGTGATGTCGTCATGGAGGAGTGGAAGAGGACTCCAGTGGCAACCTGTGAAGCTCTGGTGAACTTCATGCCCAAAAGGGTTAAGGCAGTGCTGGAAAATAATGGCGGCCACACAAAATATTGACACTTTGTGCCCAATTTGGACATTTTCACTTAGGGGTGTACTCACCTTTGTTGCCAACTGTTTAGACATTAATGGCTGTGTGTTGAGTTATTTTGAGGGGACAGAAAATGTACACTGTTATAGAAGCTGTACACTCACTACTTTACATTGTAGCAAAGTGTTATCTCTTCTCTGTTGTCACATGAAAAGATATAATAAAATATTTACAAAAATGAGAGGGGTGTACTCACTTTTGGGAGATACTGTATAGCCAACAATATGACTCTGGGATTATGTTTTAGAGAAATCTCAACTGAGTTTGTACAATAACTTTTCATCAAACTGTTCATTTAGGTTTCAGTATTTCTCATGAATCTGGGAAAGAAACATAGGTCAAACAAGATATCCTCAACGCAACAGGAGTGTTAAAAAATAGTCTCTGTGATAAATGTATCCTCAACTGATTTGACAAAAGTCAGGAAAAGTGTTTTTTGACTGTCTGATTCTTCTACTAATCATTTTAATTTGTTCCAAAGCAAATCATTGTAGATAGTATTAGAAGTGTAAGAATTATTTCTTTGAAAAATAGTTTTCTGAACATAATAGGCACTGCGGTTGCTGACAGACCTATTTTATCCCCAACAGAGTGCGCTATAGAGCAGGATGATCCAGATGTAATTTTTGTTACCACTGCCTAACTGGGAAAATACTACATGACTTTGAGCTTTAATTACTGGGTTATGGCTGCAGTTAGATGCCATAACCCCAGTATTAATATTTCCCTCCGGCTCCAGTCTTTCTAATAAAAATGATCCGAGCGGCGGATTCACTTCTGGATCACTTTTAGAAGCAGCGGGAGGGGTCCACCCTCCCTCCTGCCGCTTTCCAGTGGTTCCTGGGCTTACCTGGATGATCAATAGCCCTGGGAACCGATCTGGCACTGGCAGCAGCTGGTCACAGAGATGAGCGAAGGAAAGATGGCCTCCGCTCATCTCTATGGACTAGGAAGACTAGAATGACATTATGACGGCCCAATGTAAACAAGGCCATTTTTTTTTTAAAGCATTAGATCAATGTTTTTTTTTCTGTAATGTTTTCCATTGTAGAGCGGAGATGTGGGGACAGTGTGAAAATAAAAAAATTATAAAATAAACAATAATAATGACTTAGGTCACGCCCACATATGTAAACGGTGTTTGCACCATATATGTGAGGTATCGATGTGAATGTCAGAGCAAGAGCGATAATTCTAGCACAGGACCTTCTCTGTGACTCTAAACTGGTAACCTGTAGAAATGTTTAAACGACGCCTATGGAGATTTTTAAGTACTGTACTTTGGTGCCATTCCACGATCGAGCACAATTTTAAAAAATGACATGTTAGGTATCTATTTACTTGGCATAACATCATCTTTCACATTTTACAAAAAAAAAAGGGTTCCATTGATGCTGATTGAGCAAATAGGTCTGGTTGACAGATTTTAAGAAGATTTTACGGAAAACAGTGTTTTCGTCTAAGGAATAGTTATTACCATTCATCAGGCTAAAAAAGGTGGCAGTGTGGTGGTTTTTGACACTTTCTTGCCAATTAGAAAAAGGAAGCTCTCAGTCAACAGTTTATTTTGTATACCTATGAAGTTTTAAGTTCTGATCTAGGTAGACAGATTTAGTAAGATCTTTTCAAGCTGCTTGATTATGATATTGCTCTGGGTTTAATTTCTGATAAACAGGCCTTGTTTTTGAAAGCAGATAATGCCACTGTGGCTGTCTTTTACCTACAATACACAAACCACCTGAATGTCTGCCTGTAGTTTCCAGCACTGAATCCCTTAATAAACTTATGTGCAAATGGTTATATTCTTATTTTGGTCTCCTTTTTACGAGATATCAAGCATACTGTATATTAAATCTAATGAATGAGGTAATGCTCCTGTACGCTGGATCTCTGATCTTTGTATTCTTTCATACCACACAATTTTGGATTTGTTTAGGTAAGCAAATTTTTCGTTAGGCTTGGTTCACAATAGTGCAATGCGCTTTTGATTACATTTCATGTGTGATTATGTAATGTGTCTTTTTTGTGAGTTTAATCATGTGTCTTTTTGCATGGAATTTTATAGCTAGTATTAAAAGGTTGCTGCTTCTGTTGCTGCTCTTTGAGGGGCCAAGGATTTACCTGGAAAGAGAGTGCAGGGTCAAAACAAATTAAATTGCTTTCCAAATTGCATCAGAATTGCATATGTTTTCTGTGCACTTCTGTTGAAGTCTCTGGGACCAAATCACGCTGAAAGCACACCAGAGTAACGCAGGAACCTTTTCCAAAATCGCTCCATGCTGAGTTGCATTGATGTAAAAGGGCACCATTGAAAACAATGTGATTTCCATATTTATGTTATTCTGTTATTCTGCGGGCAGGGGGCTTATCGGAATTTGGAAACCCCTTTAAGAAAGGGGGCCCCTGGACCCCCCCATGTGAATGAGTATGGGGTACCCCTACCCATTACCCCCCCCCCCAAAAAAGCAGTGTAGTGTTACAAAAAAAAGAGACGTTTTTTGACAAGTCCTAGATTTAAAATTAAGAATGTCCCCCGTCCCCTTGGATTGGGGGGACCCCACGCCATTTTATTTACATTTTGGCGTGGGGTTCCCCATCAAGATCCTCAAAGCCTCAAGAGACATGCCACAAGTCGGATCAGTTAAGATGATGATCCGACTTGGATGCGACTTCCATTCAAATCAATGGGCTAAAATCACGCCCAAGTCGGACCAAAGTAGTGCAGAAACCTTTTTCAAAGTCGGATCAGTTAAACGGCTCTCAGAGGGTGCCATTGATTTTGACATGTCATGCAACTTTTGCTTTGGAAGTCAGAGTGCATGTCGGACCAATGTGAACTGGCCCTGATGCTTTATGAAGATGTTGGAACAGCCTTGTAAAGGCAGGTACTTATTGTAAATCCCCTGTGAGAAATAGTCTTTTGAGGGATGCTGGTTGTAATCCTAAATGATCTACGGACGCAACTGCACTAAAACGGAGTTTTATACAGGGTTAACATTTAATCTTAATGCAAGCTTGAAATCTCTTGAATATCCAGATTGGATGTTGAAAAGAATGAAAAGGGCATTAAACAGTTGCCTTTGGAGATTTTATTCTCTGTTGGGAAAAAATTGATGGCTTTATATGGATATTTAGCTTTCTCTGGATCAACTGTGGGTTTTGGGTTTTCAAGTTGCAAATTATGTCTTTCTTTGTTTTTTCAATGGATGAGTAGACTAAGCTATCTAAAGTTTCAAGACAAAATTTGTATTACTACTTTTTGTTTACAATTTATTTTTACTGTTCATTCCCAGGATGGATTTATTGACTTTTTGGAATTTATAGCTGCAATCAACTTGGTTTTACGAGGAAAAATTGATCAGAAATTAAAGTGGTATTTTAAACTATATGATGCAGATGGAAATGGATCGATTGACCGAAAAGAATTGCTAAGTATTATAACGGTAAGGAAACAAATCCACAGAACAAGCAACTTACTCTCCGGGGACTAAATACTTTTTATTGGAGTTGTTATACATCATTTTTGAGTCATTGCTCATCTTTACTCCTGTAAAAGTTTCTACCCAATGGTTTATGTGACCCTAGTGCCATATAAATTTTTGTGGCATGATTCGAGCATTTTGTAGCATTCAGTCGGGAATAATGAGGCCAAAGAAAGTTCAGGTTATATCAAATAATACAGGCTTTGTAGAGTTTCCAGTGAATTATTGATGAGTATCTTACCATGTCTGGCATAAATATATGATCTTCAGATATTCACGTAGCCAGCAGTTATGCTCCACTAGTATATTATAATTGGTCGGTTTTATAGCTTTATGTAAAATGGTTTTAACAGTCGTGACATATGTTAGATACATGGAGTCCTATAGAAAAAAATGCACAGCGGACAGATGAAATTTGGCATTAACCATGGCTAAAACTGCAAAGTTACTTATGTTTTAGATGTACGCTTCAAAATAATGACTTGAAAAGCCAGCAAACATAAATTGTTGGTTTATTTAAAGAATGCTTTATATTATTTACATGTACATAACAAGGCACAAGGGACTTATCAGAAACAATAGTACAAAACTGGAAAAAATGGGAGCCCCCCCCACGCCCAATTTTTTTTTTTTAAATGGCGTGGGGTCCCCGCAAAATCCATACCAGACCCTTATCCGAGCATGTAGCCAGCAAGTCAGGAAAGGGAGGGGGCGAGCAAGCGTCCCTCCTGAACCATACCAGACCGCATGCCCTCAAAATGGGGGGAAGGTGCTTTGGGGCAGGGGGGGCTCTGCACCCCCCACCCCAAAGCTCCTTACCCCCATGTTGATGGGGACAAGGGCCTCATCTCGACAACCCTGGTTGTCAGGGTCTGCGGGCGGGGGTCATTTATTAAAAATATCTTATTCCTCCTTCTTCCTCCGGTCTTCTCCTTCCCCGCTTCTTTCTCCTCCGGGCTTCTCCTTCTCCCGCTTCTTCTTCCGGTCTTCTTCTTTCACCTCTGCCGCCGATTCAACCGACGACCCTCCTCCGATGCTGCTTCCCGCTGATCTGTCCGCTCTGATGTCAAGCATTTCTTAGATAACGATGGGGGCGTGGCCTTCGAATGACACCATCCAGAGGCCCCACCCCTTGTGACATCACAGACCCATCTTGCCCCAGCCAGTGACATCACAAGGGGCGGGGCCTCTAGATGAAATAAATTTGATGGCCACGCCCCTGTCGTTATCTAAGAAATGCTTGACTTCGGCGCACCGGCCAGGGTTGTCAGGATGAGGCCCTTGTCCCCATCAACATGGAGGCCCCGCTCCTTATGATGTCACTGACCCGGGGCATGATGGGTGGTGATGTCATAAGGGGCAAGGCCTCTGGATGACATTACCCGGTGACCCTGCCCCATGCCAATATAAGTAGTGGCACACACGCACCCAGCATTAGAGCGGGAGAGAGCATTTTGCTACAACATCGGAAGAACAACAGAGGGAGAAGACAGAGGAGAAGACCCGGCAAAAGAGCGAGAAGACAGCGGACAAGACCCGGCAGAGGCAGAAGACTGCGAACAGAGGGAAAAGAACTGTACAATGTACCCCATATTCATTCACATAGGATGGGGGGCCGGGATCTGGGGGCACCCTTGTTAAAGGGTTATCGAGAAGAGGCCCTTGTCCTCATCAACATGAGGTCATGGGGTCGAGGTGCTCAAGCGCCCACCCCCCCATGTTGAGGGCATGCGGCCTGGTACGGTTCAGGAGGGGGGGCACTTGCTTGTCCCCACCCCCTTTCCTGACCTGCCCGGCTGCGTGCTCAGATAAGGGTCTGGTGTAGATTTTGGGGGGACCCCATGCCAGTTTTTCGGCGTGGGTGTTCCCCTTGAAAGCCATACCAGATCGAAGGGCCTGGTATGATTTTGGAGGGGGAACCCAATGCGTTTTTTTGTCTTATTTGGCGTGGAGTTCCCCTTTAAGATCAACAGAGCACAAGTCGCATGCCAAAGTCGGATCAGTCAAGATCGCGATCCGACTGTGATCCAACTTCAGTGATATTCAATGGGCTGAAGTAGGATCAAAGTTGGATCAAAGTAGCACAGGGAGCATTTTCAAAGTCGGACTGACTTGTGTCGGACCAGTTAAGACAGCTCCCATAGGGAAACATTGATTTTCACACGTCATGCAACATGAGCTCCCAATGTCGGAGCATTTGTTGTACCAGTGTGAACCCGGCCTTATTGTGAAAGCTTCACTTAACAACAGTGTTAATTTTGGCAGCAAATTTCGATTTAGTTTTAGTTTTAGTCTTAGGACTAAAATGGCATTTTCATTTTAGTACCATTTTAGTCTTCAGCGATTGTTTTAGTTTTATTCGTATTTAGTCGATTATGTCCTATGTCCTCATTTTAGTCATCAAAAATCGAATGGGTGTAATTAAATTGTAATGCATTAGTTAACATTTCTCTACCATTTCCAAACTCCTTATATACTGCTGGAGTGAAAAATCTAATATGTTATTTTTTATGGTATTGAGGTATGAACATGCACTAAACAGACCAGTGTTAATTTTGAAGTCAAATTTCAATTTAGTTTTAGTCTTAGTCTTTTGACTAAAATGGCATTTTAGTTTTAGTCCTATTTTAGACTTTTGACTAAAATGGAATTTTAGTTTTAGTCGTATTTTAGTAATCTCAATTGTTTTAGTTTTAGTCATATTTTTACATTTTTAATACAGAAATGTTGGCTTACTGAAAAAGTATGTCCATGTACAGTATAGTATGCACTCAATACTTGGTTCCGACTCCGTTTGCAATAATTACTGCATCAATGCGGCGTGGCATGGAGGCAATCAGCCTGTGGCGCTGTTGAGGTGTTATGGAAGCCCAGGTTGCTTTGATAGTGGCCTTCAGCTCTTCTGCATTGTTGGGTCTGGTGTCTCTCATCTTCCGATTCTCTATGGGGTTTAGGTTAGGCGAGTTTGCTGGCCAATCAAGCACAGTAAAACCATGATCATTAAACCAGGTATTGGTACTTTTGGCAGTGTGGGCAGGTGCCAAGTCCTGCTTGAAAAAGGAAATCAGCATCTCCATAAAGCTGATCAGCACAGGGAATAATGAAGTGCTCTAGAATTTCCTGGTAGAGGGCTGCGCTGACTTTGGACTTGATAAAGCATAGTGAACAAACACCAGCAGATTACATGGCTCCCTAAATTATCATTGAATCTGAGTGATGACACAGACAGTGGGACTTGGCCCTGCTCCCTTGCCACAGGAGCAGGAGCCAATGGTCCCCGCTGAAAAGCTCTCGCTGCTATCAATATGCCCAATAAGGATGGTGACAGTGACGAGAGCCGCTGCTCTCATGCATGTCGCTGGATTGGATCAAGCTCAGGTAAGAATAAGGGGGAGGGGCTTTATGTGCTTGTTTTTATGTTTTATTAAGGGATTTGAACTTGGATGGGGTATAGAAAGTATGGATGAAATTTTGCAGAACTTGCTGGGACAAACTATATACACAGTGGTATATGTAGTGATATAGTGGGTAGATAGTTAATTAGTAGTTATTATAATGATGATGTAAGTCATTTTCCCGCAGCAACCCAATTCTTCCAGAGAGATGCACTTTATTGACTAACAACACAGAACAAAGTCTTGCAACAGATGACAAAGTCCAACAGAATAAATATGACAACAAATACTAGCCTTCAGAGTCCCGTGTTTCCTAGACCTGTGCCTTCATACAGAGAGTGAATAGACTGAACGCCATGTTATATCCCCTATACACTGAATGGCTGAGCAATTTGATTGGCCGTTTCCATTTAGGCCTTTGATCTGCTTCTGTCTTGAGTGACAGACAATGACCCCTAGCCGTAAACAGCTGCATACATAAACTGCCCTAATTTGCATTCTTGCATTTTAACATTAACATAGCCCAGAGTCACTATATGTCCCCTTTGATGTATGGAGAAAATCTAGTTTGGCCACTTCCCCTTTGATCAACAAGTCCCCTTTGATATGTGTAATTAGATTAACAGATAACATTGTCAACTTAAATCTGGCCTGGTCAATCTTGTACTGTATGTGTACATATATATATGTACACATACAGTACATATATATATGTATGTGTACATATACAGTGTATATATATGTATGTGTACATATACAGTGTATATATATGTATGTGTACATATACAGTGTATATATATATATATATATACATATATATAATATATATATATAAAATCCCACATAAATCTACCAACATATTACAACAGTATATAAACTCCATTTCTCCTCCTGTACATTGCTTCCTCTCTAATGTTCACTCCTCTCACCTCCTGCACATCACTTGCCCTGTAATGCTCCAGGTACAGCTAGCACAAAGGGGTTAGGCCTGACACTGGCTCAGCCAGGCCTTAGTAATTGCCTTTTGCAGGCAGGGACCACGGCACCCTATAAGTGCAGCAGAAATATAAAGTTGGTGTGGCTACTGAGCCCAGTAACCCATCTTCAGGCCCTGCCAGCCCTCCTGGCTGCAGCTGCCCTTCTTCACTGCCCATGACACCACAGACCACTCCACTGGCTCTGCACCCACCCCAGACTGCATGCTCCCAGTCCTCTCAGGCATGCCTCCGCAGTCCTCCTGACTGTGCATGTCACTCACCAGCCCTCACCTGGCTGCTACCAGTTGTTCCTCTCCCTGGAGACTTGCCCGGCAATGCTCTCTCCTGCTGTCCTCTCTTGCTCCTCCTGTGCTTCCTGTCCAGAACACCTTCGTGATTTCTTGAAGGGCTCTGTCTGCAGCGAAGCCGAGGCCCAATGTCACCCCCCCCCCCCAGACTGGGGGGCTCCCTCGAAGGCCTGACAGCCTAGCATTCCATCTCTAAGTTCTGAACAAATCCAACTCCTCACCAGCTGGGGTGGCCCCAGGTATTTGAGGAGGCCTGCCCCTTGCCAATCCAGGTTGGGGATTGGTCAGGGCTCCTTAGAATACCCCAGGCAGCTCCGCCTCTCCTCCTCTATTTATAGAATCTTCTATAAAGAAGAGTCTCAGTGAGTCTCAGTGATGCTGCCTGTGAGTCACCAGCTGCAACCCTGAGCTACTCTAAGCCCAGAATGAAAGCAAACAGGCCTAGCCACCAGCTAGACCTGACAAAATTTTCATGCTCTGCTAGAAAAATCCCCAATCTAGCACCTACCTAGCTAGAGAGTGCTACACAAGCATACATAATATTAGGAACTTTTAGATGACTAAATCACTTTTCCCTTATTTTGCTAACACTCACATCAGCATGCACCTCTACATGCTACTGTGAATTCATCTAACACTGTTTTTTTGTAAGTTTATCGATTTACTTACCTTTCTTGAGTCGACTTCCTAGTTTCCATGAAGGCACTTATGACATAGCCCTGCCCGTAGTGATGTCCCCGGGAAGGCATCATCAGTGCCTTTAGGGAGATCTTGTGTTTAATCTGTAAGATCTTGCAAGATTTCTCAGTATTGTTGTACTGCCCATGCACAAGATGGAGCACATGACGTCATGTGGCTCACCTTGTGTATGCGTTGTACAATGTTACCTTCATTTGTTTAAAAAAAAAAAGCTTTCTCCTGAGATCTTTTAAGATCTCAAAAGAGTTTTTTTTTTTTTATAAGACAATTTTGATGTCGTATGGCACATGCGCGAAATAAGCCCCCTAACACTATTTGCTCCATCTCGAGCATGTGTACTAGGATAGCAAGCTGATTATGGAAAAGGTTTTCGAAATGGTAGGGTAGGAGCAGGGAGGCTCAGGCAGCAGAGAGTCACTATAAAAAGGAGAAGGAATGGCAGCACGGAGGTAGGTAAGTGTACTTATTTATGTTTTAGGTCATCTTCATGTGTTTTTCTATAAAAAGGGGAGTCCACTTTATAGAAAGTATTACTTGCCTAAAAAATAATGTACCTTTCACTTGTGTATCATAAGTGATAACAAAATTATGGCTTAATAATAACTGAACTATGTACATGGCTCTAGAGCAGTGGTCTGCAAACCATCAATCGCACGTATAGGGTGGGGGGCGACAGGTGAATCGTGACCATGGCTCTGCCTCCCCCAACCTCCGCAACTCTCCTGTTAACTGCAGAGACGAGAGCGTGGAAGCTGGAAGGATGGCAGGGGCGGGAGCTGCTCAGTGATTGTTTGCTAGGCGGTCCTAGCAACCAATTACCAGCTTGCTATTATGAACTCCAGGCAGCTCCCGTCTTCCCCCCAGCACTATGCTGTCCCCTGTTCTCCACTCTGATGAACACACACTAGCAGGTAAGTGCTACCTACACAGCGCTGTGTGCATGGGGGGTACATGGAGGTGCATGGGGGGTATACTGTTGGAGGGGGGCAAAGCACACTAATGGGGGGTTGATGTGAAGGGGATCAGACAACATTGTTTTGGGGGGTATAGAACACTACTGGAGGGAGGAAGGGGGCAAAGGACACTACAGTGTGAAGGGGGTGATGTGAAAGGGGAAGAGGACACACCATTGGGGGTATAGGAAACTACAGGGGGAGCTTGATGTGAAGGGGTAAGGCAACATTGTGTTGGGGTATAGGACACTACTGGGGGGAGGAAGGGGGCAGAGGACACTACAGTGTGGGGGGGGGGGTGATGTGAAGGGAGCAGAGGACACAGCTTTGGGGGGTATAGGTCACTACAGGGGGCTTGATGTGAAGGAGTCAGACAACACTGTTTTGAGGGGGTACAGGACACTACTGGGGGGAAAAAGGTGGGAGAAAACACTACAGTGTGGGGGGGGGGATGATGTGAAGGGGGCAGAGGACACAGCATTTGTGGGTATAGAACACTACAGTGAGGGAGGGGTGATGTGATGGGGCAGGGGACACTTCATTGGGGGGTACAGAACACTACTGTGGGGGAAGGGGGGCAGACGACACTGCTATGGGAGGGTGATGTTAATTGGACAGAGGACACTACTGTGATGCTGTCTTTTTATTGGGAGCTTGATTGTTTTTTTTTTTAAAGGGCATCCTGTAGTAGACCCCAGCCCACCCTCCACTCCTCCCCTCTCTGGGATGCCTACCCCTGCTCTAGAGTCTTAATGCCGCGTACACACGGTCGGAATTTCCGACAGAAAAAGTCAGATGGGAGCTTTTGGTCGGATATTATGTGTATGCCCCATCTGACTTTTTCTGTCGGCATTTCTGATGGACTTAGATAGAGAACATGTTCTAAATTTTTCCATCGGAAATGCAGACGGACGTTATCCCGTTGGCAAGTTCGACCGCGTGTATGCGGCATAACTGGTTAATATATCTAAGGTTGATATTGAGCCCACAGCAAAATCATTTCATATTGCCAGATAGCTGCCTTTCAATCACAACTACAGTCTATCTGCTAAAGAAGTGGCGAATACTGGGAAACAAAGGTGTACTTTATCTTACAGGAAATTCAAAGATCTTGTGACTTATCTTAGATTCTACTCAAGCATTGCAATTGTAAAATAAATATTGGTGAATGCTATGTATAGCTCTGTTATATGAGGCTATTTGTATTTCAAATTTACGGACCTTTTAAGACAACTATTACTACAGAGTGAAATAAGTGCAAACAGAAAGAACACTTAACAAGCTTAGTAGTCAGCTAGCAAAGCCAGTTCTAGGAAATAACACAGATAGAGACTTCTCAGCTGTACAGCATATGTAGTTTTAAAAGCTTGTAATGTGTGCTGACTCCAGGGTGAGAATGGGTTGGTAGCATTGTGAAGAATTTCCCTTTTCCAGCATATGCATTGTGAAAAGATACTGCGTATTTCAAATACATACTCATAGGCCACCGTATTAGGCACATCTGCTTTTTAATGTTAACAGCATAAAACACAAATGTCTCTTGAATTAAAAGTGAATGGTGTAAAATAAAAGCAATAAAATCCAGTGTGCAGAAGTTCTGTGGGCTTATTTGTGCAAAGTGCTCAGAATAACTTTTATGAGTACAGTGCTTTCTAGAGTCTTAAAGATTATGGTCTATATACTGGACACAAGTGGCTGCATTTGGTGGGCACAAGTAGCTGCATTTGACAGGCACAAATGGCTGCATATGATGGCCACAAGTGGCTGCATTTGATGGGCACAAGTGGCTGCATTTGGTGGGCACAGTGGCTGCATATGCTGGGCACAGTGGCTGCATATGATGGGCACAGTGACTGTATTTGGTGGGCACAGTGGCTGCATATGCTGGGCATAGTGGCTGCATATAATGGGCACGGTGGCTGTATTTGGTGGGCACAGTGGCTGCACATGATAGGCACAGTGGCTGTATTTGGTGGGCACAGTGGCTGCACTTGATGGGCACAGTGGCTGTATTTGGTGGGCACAGTGGCTGCACATGATGGGCACAGTGGCTGTATTTGGTGGGCACAGTGGCTGCACTTGATGGGCACAGTGGCTGTTTGGTGGGCACAGTGGCTGCATGATGGGCACAGTGGCTGTATTTGGTGGGCACAGTGGCTGTACATGATGGGCACAGTGATTGTATTTGGTGGGCACAGTGGGTGGGCACAGTGGCTGCATATGCTGGGCACATTGGCTGCATTTGGTGGGCACAGTAGCTGTATTTGATGGGCACAGTGGCTGTATTTGATGGGCACAATGGCTGCATTTGATAGGCACAGTGGCTGTATTTGATGGTACAGTGGCTGCATATTATGGGCACAGTGGCTGTATTTTCTGGGCACAGTGGCTGTAATTGATGGTACAGTGGCTGCATTTGATGGGCAAAGTGGCTAAATTTGATAGTAGGCTGCAATTGATGTTTTTTTAAGTATTTTTCAGAAATATTGAGCACCAGCTACCACTGGTCTAAAGTAGTAGAAGTCCACAACAGATTTAACTATTGCTAGCTAAAAAAAAGTAAGACTACAGTGGGCATAAATAACCAACACTGAACAACTAAATATTGGAAAAGCATTACTTGGTCTGACAAGATTCCTGCTGTGACATACAGCACAAATAATAGGGAATTGCTTACACAGCATGCAAAGCATGAATACAATGATTCCTCCTGTCTGGAGTCAAGACATCTACCTAGCGGTGATATTATGGCCTTATAAAAGTTTCTCAACATGTATTAGAACATCAATTTTAATTGAGCACCATTTGAATGTCAAAGTGTTGCTGTTGGCAGTATACAGTGTACCTAATGTACCGAGAGAATGTAAAGAAATGCTATCAAGACAAGCCTATAGTTGTCACTGCATATGTCACTGAAAACAGAGGCAATATTTTCATTGTTAAGTGCCATCAAGTTGATGTCAACTTCTAGTGACCTAGATATGGATAGTGTTTCTTCAGAATGATCCATCTTCTGTTTGGGTCTTATATCTTCGCATGTTCATAATTTCTGTGACAGTATTCATCCACCCAATTGTTAGTCATCCTTTTCTTCTTTTTCCTTCAATTTTTCAAAGCATAATTAACTTTTCCGTTGAATTAGTTCTTCTCGTATGTCCAAAACAGGACACCTTGAGCTCAGTCTTCTGGGCATCTAGTAATAGATTGGGTTGAGAGATGCATTTGTCAGTTTTCCTTGCTGCCCATGGTATTTAAGGGATTTTTTGGCAAATCCAAAGTCATCACTTTGGTGTTGTCAACATACTAATCAATATATAGCCACGTATGCCAACAGGAAGGAAATTCTTGTAATATAATCTCCAATACAATATTCATCCAAGCTGTTTTTGCCTTTACGTTTGTGTGTATGTGTCATTCAAGAGTTTATTAATGGTAAAAATATACTGAATATTTATTTGCTTGTTAAAACATTTGTCACTTACTTATTCCCTAAGCAGTTGCCAAATATACTTTTTTTGACATTTGTAAAATTATGAACAGTATGTTGAAGACAAGCGTTGAATTCTGTCCAAAAACATTTTACTATTAATATGTGTCCATGTGGCCTTTAAGAATGCTGCATGCATATAACACTCTGTAATCATTTAAAGAATGGAAATATCAGCTATTTCTTTACGTCAAACAAAAATGATTTTGTGTGTTCCTAGCATAATACAAAGTATAATCAGAATTACTTATAGTTGTTATATATGAGCAGATTATTAAGACAAACTGCACTTCCCTAAAAAAAAATAAAAATACAAGTTTTGTGACTGATGATAATTCCTGTTACCAGAAACACAATCTGCAGTCTCCTGGCTCTGAGTGCATCCTGCTGTGCTCTGAAAAATCTGCTACTGGGAGACTGATTGCTCATTCAACTTTGCAGAGAAGGTTTCCGGGCCCCAAACATTAAGTTGTTTCTGGTCACCACTAGATGGTGCTAACAGCAAAGACAGATTCAAACACATGGTCGAGGCCAAACAGGATTTATTTTTGCCAATAATAATGGCATTTGGCAAGTTGCAGGGTAAGTTCAAAATTTATGTTTAGGGAACTGAATTTATACTACTAATCCTATACAGTATATTTTGAAGCAGTAGTAAAGTTTTGAAAAAAAAAAAAATATATATATATTTCTCCTGCAAGTTAAAGCGGTTCTGCACTGTCTGTATTTTTTTTTTTTTTTTTTTTTTGTGTGCAATGCAATGGATTGCAAGATGTTATTTAAGTACTCACGTGTTCATGTTCACTAAGTCATTGTTGCCGGTTTTCGTCATGTAAAATAATTTAGAAACATCCTTCCTGCTGGTTGCCATCTTGCCTGTGGGCATGTGAAACCACACAGGCACTTCAGATGGCCCAGCATGCACCGCCGTTACTGCGCCGATCTCGCGCGTGCGCAGTAACGGCAAAGTGCAGCTCACGTTCTCCGAAATCTCGCGAGATTTCGGCACATCTGCAGACATCTCGCGAGATTTCCGAAGATGTGGCGGAAATCTCGTGAGATTTCGGAAGATGTCCGCACTGACTCCTGGGATCAATGACACCAGATCCCAGGAGACAGTGCGGCGTGACGACGATCGGCGCAGAGACCCCGCCCACCGCCGCAGAGACAGAGGAAAGAACGTCAGCGATTACAAGGTAAGTGGAAAAAAAAAAAACACACACTTCATTTAGTACTCTTTGCCTGATTTGGAAGGCAAAGAGATTTACTAAATTAAATGTGTGCTAGTATGCACTGCATATATTTATTTCTATTTTACTTATTTATTTATTTTCATTTCAGTTTTTTTATCGCTTTATGCCTTTTTTCATATCTACTGAGATCTCTACTGAGATTTTACTCTTGACTTTTTTACAACATTGAGGTGCTGTTTTTTTTTTTTCACTGTTTGTTTTTTGCTTTAATCCCCTTATTTGATGGTCACCTTTGTCTACATATTTATTTATATGAAAGGATTGTTACTCTCTTTTTCCTTGTTTAATGCAAATCCTATCCCACTCAAAACCAATTCTGGTGGCTCTACCCTGCATGAAGCCAACAGGGCAGTGTGTAGACATCATGCTGCCCTAATTCATGGATAATAACCTGCTGTAATACTTCTCCCTTTGTGTCAGAATCTTTCTTTTATTAAAAACGTACACTAAACTGCATTCTTGGTCTGGTTTATATGAAAAAAATACTTTTCAAATGTACAGACATCAAACAGCAGGAATGAGAAATCACTTTAGGTTTCCAGATCGATAAAAAGCCTTGCAACATGATTTAGCATTCCCTGCACTCTCCTTCCCAACAGTAAGGAAATATTTATCACAAGTTGGACATTTTAAGCCTTGATGCTTGCCCACTGGCTCACGCCAATATACGTCGGCAGAAGGGCATGTACAGGCATATTAACGTACCTGTATGTTGCCCTTTAAGAAGCGGATTTTGGCCGGCACAACCGGCGGCGCACGTTTGCGCCCGCCGCCAGCTCCATGAGTGTGATCGCGGGTCCTGCGGACTCGATGTCCGCTGGGATACCCACAATCGTCTCACGTTCTGACCTAGTGACACTGACACTGATCACTGCTCCCTGTAATTGGGAGCGGTGATCAGTGTTGTGTCACACATAGCCCCTCCCCCCACAGTTAGAATCACTCCCTAGGACACACTTAACCCCTACAGCGCCACCTAGTGGTTAACCCCTTCACTGCCGGTCACATTTACACAGTAATCAATGCATTTTTAATCGCACTGATCGCTGTATAAATGTGAATGGTACCAAATCAGCGCCAAAAGTGTCTGATCTGTCCAACATAATGTCGCAGTCACGATAAAAATCGCTGATCGCTGCCATTACTAGTGAAAAAAAATGTATTCATAAAAATGCCATAAAATTATCCCCTATTTTGTAAATGCTATAACTTTTGCGCAAACCAATCAATAGAAGCTTATTGCGATTTTTTTTTTTTTACCAAGAATGTGTAGAAGAATATGTATCGGCCTAAACTGTGGGGAAAAAAATTGTTATATATATTTTTTGGGGATATTTATTATAGCAAAAAGTTAAAAAATAATGCGTTTTTTTCAAAATTGACGCTTTTTATTTGTTTATAGTGCAAAAAATAAAAACCGCAGAGGTGATCAAATACCGCCAAAAGAAAGCAGTTAAAGCGGCGCATGCCAAATCGCAAAAAGTGCTCTGATCTTTTGCCAGTCAAATGGTCCGTGGTTAACCCTGCTGCCCTGGGCACTGGCGCACAAGTCCACAATTGGAAACACAGCCCTTGGTTACATACGCCGGTAACATTAGAACAAGTGCAATAATTCTAGCACTAGACCTCCTCTGTAACTCTAAACATGTAACCTGTAAAAAAACCTGTAAAAAAAATTAAAGCGTCGCCTATGGAGATTTTTATTTACCAAAGTTACCAAAGTTTGGTGCCATTCCACGAGTGTGTGCAATTTTTAAGCGTGACATGTTAGGTATCTATTTACTTGCCATAACATCATCTTTCATAGTATACAAAAAATCAGGCCAACGTTAGTGTTTTTAGTTTTTTTTTATTCATGAAACAGTTTTTATCCCAAAAAAACGCATTTGAAATATTGCTGCGCAAATACTGTGTAACATAAAAAGTTGCAACGACCACCATTTTATTAAATGATGTCTTTTACATGTAGGAGAGAAGTGTCAGAATTGGCCTGGGTGGCAAGTGGTTAACCACTTAAGCCCCAGACCAATTTGCAGCTTAAGGACCAGGCCCCTTTTTGCAATTTCGCACTGCGTCGCTTTAACTGACAATTGCGCGGTCGTGCGACGTGGCTCCCAAACAAAATTAGCGTCCTTTTTTTCCCACAAATAGAGCTTTCTTTTGGTGGTATTTGATCACCTCTGCAGTTTTTATTTTTTGCGCTATAAACAAAAATAGAGCGACAATTTTGAAAAAAAATGCAATATTTTTGACTTTTTGCTATAATAAATATCCCCAAAAAATATATAAAAAAAAACATTTTTTTTCCCTCAGTTTAGGCCGATAAGTATTCTTCTACATATTTTTGGATAAAAAAAATTGCAATAAGCATTTATGGTTTTGGTTTGCGCAAAAGTTATAGCGTCTACAAAATAGGGATAGTTTTATGGCATTTTTTTAATAATTTTTTTTACTAGTAATGGCGGCGATCAGCGATTCTTATTGTGACTGCGACATTATGGCGGACACGTCGGACAATTTTGACACATTTTTGGGACCACTGGCATTAATACAGCGATCAGTGCGATTAAAAATGCATTGATTACTGTAAAAATGTCACTGGCAGTAAAGGGGTTAACCACTAGGGGGCGGGGAGGGGTTTAGTGTGACCTGTGTGTTTTTTTTTTACTGTAGGGGGTGTGGCTTGGCTTGTGACATCACTGATCGTCTATCCCTATGACAGGGAACAGACGATCAGTGACAGGCTCACTAGGAAGCACAGGGAGAGGTTTGTTTACACTTACCTCTCCCCGTTCTTCAGCTCTGTGACCCGATCGCGGGACACCGGCAGCGATCGGGTCCGCAGGTCCCGTGGCCACGGAGCTCAGGTCGCGAGCGTGCCGCCGGCGGCGCGTGCGCGACCCATGGCTGGGCTCTTAAAGAGCAACGTACCTGTACGTGCCTGTGCCCAGCCGTGCCATTCTGCCGACGTAAATGTGCAGGAGGCGGTCCTTAAGTGGTTAAACACCATAAGTAAGTAATATACAAATAATTATTATATATTGCTTTTAAGGTAATTCACTATATTTTCAAAAGCTGTACTCAAGCAAGTGGCTTAACTGGCAAATTACTGAAGTTTGAAGTTATAACTTAAAACCAGTAATTTCACAGTAAATAGATAAATAATAGATTATTATCTTATAACATATAGCACAATATATGATTTAGCTTGATTAAAACAGTACCTTTTCAGCAGGCAGCAGATTCTCATTCTCCATCTTAACTGTGTGAGAAAAACATGGGATTAAGGGTAAATCTTATACCCATAAACCCATGCTTTTTCCTTCTAGTTAAGAGGGCTGGGCTGGAAGGGAGCATGTGTCTTTTAGAAACATGCCCCCTTCTATGACACTGCAATGAGAGGACAGCCTCCACTGCAGCATTTTTATTGTTCCATTCGTTTATTGCTATTGGTCCAAGGCTCCAAGATGTCCATTAAGCTCAGTGCTTCTGACAAGAAGCGAGAGGCACTGTGAGCTCAACCTCTCAGTCTGTTGCAAACAGAGTGTACCAGCTTGTATTTAACCACTTCCAGCCCAAGGACATCATATGACGTGAATTTCAGTGGAAAAATCTGAATGATGCCTGTAACTCTAAACTAGTGACCTGTAAAAAAAATAAAAAAAAATTGAAAGTGTCACCTAAGGAGATTTTTAAGTACCAAGGTTTGGTGCCATTCCATGAGTGTGCGCAATTTTAACTACTTGCCTACCAGGCACGAACACCTCCTTCCTGACCAAGCCATTTTTGAGCTTTCAGCGCTGTCGCATTTTGAATGACAATTGCGCGGTCATGCAACGCTGTACCCAAATAACATTTTTATCATTTTTTCCCCACAGATAGAGCTTTATTTTAGTGGTATTTGATCACCTCTGCGGTTTTTATTTCTTGCGCTATAAACAAAAGAAGAGGGACAAGTTTTAAAAAACATAATATTTTTTACTTTTTATTATAATAAATATGCAATTTTTTTATTTTTTTTTAACAAATTTTTTCCTCAGTTTAGGCCGATACGTATTCTTCTACATATTTTTGGTAAAAAAAATCACAATAAGCGTATATTGATTGGTTTGCGCAAAAGTTATAGCGTCTAAAAATAGGGGATAGATTTATGACATTTTTATTATTATTTTTTTTTTACTAGTAATGGCGGCGATCTGTGATTTTTATCGTGACTGCGACATTGCGGCGGACATATCGGACACTTTTGACACATTTTTGGGACTATTCACATTTATACAGGGATCCGTGCTATAAAAATGCATTGATTACTGTATAAATGTTTACATACACAGATCCACGTCCTGCTCAGTTACTGTCAATCGCGGGTGCCCGGCAGACATCGCGTCATATGACGGCGACCCGCCACAAGAGCCGCACCACTCCGCCGTCTTTTGACAGTGGGCTGTCGGCAGGAGGTTAAAGTGTGACATGTTGGGTATCTATTTACTCGGCGTAACATCATGTTTCACATTATAGAAAAAAAGTGGGCTAACTTTACTGTTTTGTTATTTTTTAATTCATGAAACATTTTTTTTCCAAAAAAAAAAGCATTAAAAAAATTGTTGTGCAAATACCGTGCGAGATAAAAAGTTGCAACAACCTCCATTTTATTCCATAGGGTGTCTGCTAAAAAAAATATATAATGTTTAGGGGTTCTGAGTCATTTTCTAGCAAAGAATTATGATTTTTACATGTAGGAGAGGAGTACCAGAATAGGCCTGGTATGGAAGTGGTTAAACTGGCCGCTCTGTATGTAGCTTCTGACAGGCTGCACAAGAAGCCCCATATCTCCGGAACTATTGGTGGCAGGAGCCCCAAATTTCGACCAGTGGTGGGGTAGGACTTCAGCTACCTACCCCCCAAAGCCGAGCTACAACCCTCAAAACTCAATTTTTTTTTATATATGTTAATGGCATTACCTCACTTGCCTCCCCTGACTGCATGTCCCTGCATTAGACAGATGGTTGGTAAATTTAGTACATTGCTCTCTATTGGTGTGCAGATATGGTAATAGTGCCCATATAAGAACAAGATTTAAAATACCTTTTTCAAATTATTTGCATATTTTATACTTGTTCAAGAATGTTCCTTATACAGTGTGTGTTGAAATGCTTTACTCATGGTTTTTGTATGTAGTCTTCATAGTATAGGGAAAACAAAACAAAAATTATTACCTATAGAAAAGAATTTTAAAAAATACAATGGGTGCCAGTGAATAGGTCTACCACCAAATTCCAAAATCAAATTTATTTGTCTATAGAGACATGGGACTTTACTGGTGTATTTGTTTCTGAAAAATTCTACAAAAATCTAAAGTGACAATATTTTACTGGTTTAAACCAAATAAAAGTTAAAATCATGTACCGTATATATAAAATTATACATTATACACATCCCCAAAAGACACCCCCTATTGGGCCATCCATAACTCAAAAGGTGAAGCTGAAGATCTCAGTGTCCTATAATCACCTAAAACATCAGGTGCTAAATACACTTGGTGCAGAGATACGATGCATACATGCTGAGATCTAAGTTATGGATGAGGTCTTTCAATGCATTTCACTTGTTGCTTATTCAGTGGGGTAACAAGAATGTTAGGCAGCGACCGGTCAACACATGGTGAACACTGTCATGCCAAAGTAAACGGGAGCACCATCGAGACAGGCATGATAGAATAGGTTTAGACCCCTTCAAAATATGGTCCATGCCTTTAGATTGTTATAAGGTCGCAGCGTTTAAGTTGAAATATATGGCTTTTATATATTCGGGCCTTATTAGAACTTCGTAGTCTCAGTGTGTCCACTTGTTTGAACCAATAAAATATTGGCATTTTAGATGTATTGTTGTACAATGTATTTGAGAGAAATACAACAATAAAGTCCCTTGTCTCTATACTATGTCCCTGTGGACATATACATTGATTATAGAAAAGAATGAGGCATGTTTCAGTAGACCTGCACAAATTGTCCACATAACAAAAATAGTCATGGGTACCAGTTTAGCATCAAATTGATCAAAACACTTTATGAACAATCACTTTGCAGCATGAACTTTATATTGTCTGAAAGCTTTTTTAGTTGATAACAGAGCATAATGCATTACCTTCAATCATACCATACAGCATGGCACAGAAAATCTCATTAGTGGGTCTCCCTAGTATTCCTGAGTGACAGCTGCTTCACAGCCAGAATGTTGCACTGCCGTATCTGGAGAATGAATACTCTGACTTTATATTTAATTCAGAAAAAAATTAAACATCACGCAGGCAGTGCACACGGTCACTTTATTTTACAATCAAAATGAAAACATACTATAATCTCAAAATACATAATGTAGTTTTATATGCTAACGCTACTTGTTATGAAAGAATTAATGTACCTTCGTCCTATTACTAATTAGAAATTTGGACAGTTGTGGAGGCAACATGGACTCTCGTGGTATGGTATAAACTTACAACAGTCAATTTACAGTCAACAGTCAAGATGTACATGACGTTTTTGTTCCATGATTAGCAGCATCTAATGCAGTTTATCTATTATTGAAGGCTTTTTATGATGTGTGTATTTGTGTATAATAAATGTATATATTTTTGTAAATTGACATAATGCAGTTTTGGTAATAAGATCAGAAAAAACATTAAAAAAGTTGACATATAGCACATGATTATTGGAATAAATTCATGGTATACAGATACATGATGATATTTGCACGAACCAACACATGATGGATAGGAATTTTAAGAATCAGACGGGCCGAACACCCCCAATTCGGTTTACACCAGAACACTAGGGATGGGCCCGGTGCTCGATGCGAACCCATGTTCGCATCGAGCACCGGGCGTTCGCTCGCTCGGCGAGCCCAGAACTATTTTGGCCGCTCGCATCACATTCGTGTGATGCGAGCGGCCCCGCAATGCATTGCGGCCGGCGCGGCCGGCGCAGTGCATTGCTGGCTGATGATTGGCCAAGCATGCACTGTGACCCCGCATGCTTGGCCAATCACAGCGCCGGAAACTCGGAGAGCCATAATTGGCTACAGGCAGGACGCCTGTAGCCAATTACAGCTCAGGGGCTTTAGTACACGCCCCACCATTTAAAAGGCCGCCACGCCGTCGGCGCCGGTCACATGATTTCCGGCTTTAGGAGAGATCAGGCTGATTCTGTGTCTTTGCTAGATTCATTCAGATAGAAAGATTTGCTCTACTTTGCTAAACCATTGGCTATTTATTTGCTAAACCATTGCTACCTGTCATTGATCGTCCATTGCTGCTGGTTAGTGTGTTTTTAGCTGCTGCTGGGGATTAGTCTGGTGCGTGTTTTACTGTTAGTACAGTATTTCAGTAGTACCAACCGCAGTGCTGTTAGCACAGCATTGCACCCCAAAAGCACCCATAGGACTTCTAGTGTGTTAGTGGCAGCAAACAGAGCTCCTATATTTTCTTCCCAGAAGCACCCATAGGACTTCTACTGTGTTAGTGGCATCACACAGAGTTCCTATATTTTCTTCCCAGAAGCACCCATAGGACTTGTACTGTGTTAGTGGCATCACACAGAGTTCCTATATTTTCTTCCCAGAAGCACCCATAGGACTTGTACTGTGTTAGTGGCATCACACAGAGTTCCTATATTTTCTTCCCAGAAGCACCCATAGGACTTGTACTGTGTTAGTGGCATCACACAGAGTTCCTATATTTTCTTCCCAGAAGCACCCATAGGACTTCTAGTGTGTTAGTGGCATCACACAGAGTTCCTATATTTTCTTCCCAGAAGCACCCATAGGACTTGTACTGTGTTAGTGGCATCACACAGAGTTCCTATATTTTCTTCCCAGAAGCACCCATAGGACTTCTAGTGTGTTAGTGGCATCACACAGAGCTCCCATATTTTCTTCCCAGAAGCACCCATAGGACTTCTAGTGTGTTAGTGGCATCACACAGAGTTCCTATATTTTCTTCCCAGAAGCACCCATAGGACTTGTACTGTGTTAGTGGCATCACACAGAGTTCCTATTATTTCTTCCCAGAAGCACCCATAGGACTTGTACTGTGTTAGTGGCATCACACAGAGTTCCTATATTTTCTTCCCAGAAGCACCCATAGGACTTGTACTGTGTTAGTGGCATCACACAGAGTTCCTATATTTTCTTCCCAGAAGCACCCATAGGACTTGTACTGTGTTAGTGGCATCACACAGAGTTCCTATATTTTCTTCCCAGAAGCACCCATAGGACTTGAACTGTGTTAGTGGCATCACACAGAGATCCTATATTTTCTTCCCAGAAGCACCCATAGGACTTCTAGTGTGTTAGTGGCATCACACAGAGTTCCTATATTTTCTTCCAGAAGCACCCATAGGACTTGTACTGTGTTAGTGGCATCACACAGAGTTCCTATATTTTCTTCCCAGAAGCACCCATAGGACTTCTAGTGTGTTAGTGGCATCACACAGAGCTCCCATATTTTCTTCCCAGAAGCACCCATAGGACTTCTAGTGTGTTAGTGGCATCACACAGAGCTCCCATATTTTCTTCCCAGAAGCACCCATAGGACTTCAATTGTGTGTTAGTGGCATCACACAGAGCTCCCATATTTTCTTCCCAGAAGCACCCATAGGACTTCTACTGTGTTAGTGGCATCACACAGAGCTCCTATATTTTCTTCCCAGAAGCACCCATAGGACTTGTACTGTGTTAGTGGCATCACACAGAGTTCCTATATTTTCTTCCCAGAAGCACCCATAGGACTTCTAGTGTGTTAGTGGCATCACACAGAGTTCCTATATTTTCTTCCCAGAAGCACCCATAGGACTTGTACTGTGTTAGTGGCATCACACAGAGTTCCTATATTTTCTTCCCAGAAGCACCCATAGGACTTCTAGTGTGTTAGTGGGTCACACAGAGCTCCCATATTTTCTTCCCAGAAGCACCCATAGGACTTATAGTGTGTTAGTGGCATCACACAGAGCTCCCATATTTTCTTCCCAGAAGCACCCATAGGACTTCTAGTGTGTTAGTGGCATCACACAGAGCTCCTATATTTTCTTCTCAGAAGAACCCATAGGACTTCTAGTGTGTTAGTGGCATCACACAGAGCTCCTATATTTCCTTCCCAGAAGCACCCATAGGACTTCTAGTGTGTTAGTGGCATCACACAGAGCTCCTATATTTTCTTCCCAGCAGCACCCATAGGACTTCTAGTGTGTTAGTGGCATCACACAGAGCTCCTATATTTTCTTTGCAGAAGCACCCATAGGACTTCTAGTGTGTTAGTGGCATCACACAGAGTTCCTATATTTTCTTCCCAGAAGCACCCATAGGACTTCTAGCGTGTTAGTGGCATCACACAGAGTTCCTATATTTTCTTCCCAGAAGCACCCATAGGACTTGTACTGTGTTAGTGGCATCACACAGAGTTCCTATATTTTCTTCCCAGAAGCACCCATAGGACTTGTACTGTGTTAGTGGCATCACACAGAGTTCCTATATTTTCTTCCCAGAAGCACCCATAGGACTTCTAGTGTGTTAGTGGCATCACACAGAGTTCCTATATTTTCTTCCCAGAAGCACCCATAGGACTTGTACTGTGTTAGTGGCATCACACAGAGTTCCTATATTTTCTTCCCAGAAGCACCCATAGGACTTGTACTGTGTTAGTGGCATCACACAGAGTTCCTATATTTTCTTCCCAGAAGCACTCATAGGACTTGTACTGTGTTAGTGGCATCACACAGAGTTCCTATATTTTCTTCCCAGAAGCACCCATAGGACTTGTACTGTGTTAGTGGCATCACACAGAGTTCCTATATTTTCTTCCCAGAAGCACCCATAGGACTTCTAGTGTGTTAGTGGCATCAAACAGAGCTCCTATATTTTCTTCCCAGAAGCACCCATAGGACTTCTACTGTGTTAGTGGCATCACACAGAGTTCCTATATTTTCTTCCCAGAAGCACCCATAGGACTTGTACTGTGTTAGTGGCATCACACAGAGTTCCTATATTTTCTTCCCAGAAGCACCCATAGGACTTCTAGTGTGTTAGTGGCATCACACAGAGTTCCTATATTTTCTTCCCAGAAGCACCCATAGGACTTGTACTGTGTTAGTGGCATCACACAGAGTTCCTATATTTTCTTCCCAGAAGCACCCATAGGACTTGTACTGTGTTAGTGGCATCACACAGAGTTCCTATATTTTCTTCCCAGAAGCACCCATAGGACTTGTACTGTGTTAGTGGCATCACACAGAGTTCCTATATTTTCTTCCCAGAAGCACCCATAGGACTTCTAGTGTGTTAGTGGCATCACACAGAGTTCCTATATTTTCTTCCCAGAAGCACCCATAGGACTTGTACTGTGTTAGTGGCATCACACAGAGTTCCTATATTTTCTTCCCAGAAGCACCCATAGGACTTCTAGTGTGTTAGTGGCATCACACAGAGCTCCCATATTTTCTTACCAGAAGCACCCATAGGACTTCTAGTGTGTTAGTGGCATCACACAGAGTTCCTATATTTTCTTCCCAGAAGCACCCATAGGACTTGTACTGTGTTAGTGGCATCACACAGAGTTCCTATTATTTCTTCCCAGAAGCACCCATAGGACTTGTACTGTGTTAGTGGCATCACACAGAGTTCCTATTTTTTCTTCCCAGAAGCACCCATAGGACTTCTAGTGTGTTAGTGGCATCACACAGAGTTCCTATATTTTCTTCCCAGAAGCACCCATAGGACTTGTACTGTGTTAGTGGCATCACACAGAGTTTCTATATTTTCTTCCCAGAAGCACCCATAGGACTTGTACTGTGTTAGTGGCATCACACAGAGTTCCTATATTTTCTTCCCAGAAGCACTCATAGGACTTGTACTGTGTTAGTGGCATCACACAGAGTTCCTATATTTTCTTCCCAGAAGCACCCATAGGACTTCTAGTGTGTTAGTGGCAGCAAACAGAGCTCCTATATTTTCTCCCAGAAGCACCCATAGGACTTGTACTGTGTTAGTGGCATCACACAGAGTTCCTATATTTTCTTCCCAGAAGCACCCATAGGACTTGTACTGTGTTAGTGGCATCACACAGAGTTCCTATATTTTCTTCCCAGAAGCACCCATAGGACTTCTAGTGTGTTAGTGGCATCAAACAGAGCTCCTATATTTTCTTCCCAGAAGCACCCATAGGACTTCTACTGTGTTAGTGGCATCACACAGAGTTCCTATATTTTCTTCCCAGAAGCACCCATAGGACTTGTACTGTGTTAGTGGCATCACACAGAGTTCCTATATTTTCTTCCCAGAAGCACCCATAGGACTTCTAGTGTGTTAGTGGCATCACACAGAGTTCCTATATTTTCTTCCCAGAAGCACCCATAGGACTTGTACTGTGTTAGTGGCATCACACAGAGTTCCTATATTTTCTTCCCAGAAGCACCCATAGGACTTGTACTGTGTTAGTGGCATCACACAGAGTTCCTATATTTTCTTCCCAGAAGCACCCATAGGACTTGTACTGTGTTAGTGGCATCACACAGAGTTCCTATATTTTCTTCCCAGAAGCACCCATAGGACTTCTAGTGTGTTAGTGGCATCACACAGAGTTCCTATATTTTCTTCCCAGAAGCACCCATAGGACTTGTACTGTGTTAGTGGCATCACACAGAGTTCCTATATTTTCTTCCCAGAAGCACCCATAGGACTTCTAGTGTGTTAGTGGCATCACACAGAGTTCCCATATTTTCTTCCCAGAAGCACCCATAGGACTTCTAGTGTGTTAGTGGCATCACACAGAGTTCCTATATTTTCTTCCCAGAAGCACCCATAGGACTTGTACTGTGTTAGTGGCATCACACAGAGTTCCTATTATTTCTTCCCAGAAGCACCCATAGGACTTGTACTGTGTTAGTGGCATCACACAGAGTTCCTATATTTTCTTCCCAGAAGCACCCATAGGACTTCTACTGTGTTAGTGGCATCACACAGAGTTCCTATATTTTCTTCCCAGAAGCACCCATAGGACTTGTACTGTGTTAGTGGCATCACACAGAGTTCCTATATTTTCTTCCCAGAAGCACCCATAGGACTTGTACTGTGTTAGTGGCATCACACAGAGTTCCTATATTTTCTTCCCAGAAGCACCCATAGGACTTGTACTGTGTTAGTGGCATCACACAGAGTTCCTATATTTTCTTCCCAGAAGCACCCATAGGACTTGTACTGTGTTAGTGGCATCAAACAGAGTTCCTATATTTTCTTCCCAGAAGCACCCATAGGACTTGTACTGTGTTAGTGGCATCACACAGAGTTCCTATATTTTCTTCCCAGAAGCACCCATAGGACTTGTACTGTGTTAGTGGCATCACACAGAGTTCCTATATTTTCTTCCCAGAAGCACCCATAGGACTTCTAGTGTGTTAGTGGCATCACACAGAGTTCCTATATTTTCTTCCCAGAAGCACCCATAGGACTTGTACTGTGTTAGTGGCATCACACAGAGTTCCTATATTTTCTTCCCAGAAGCACCCATAGGACTTGTACTGTGTTAGTGGCATCACACAGAGTTCCTATATTTTCTTCCCAGAAGCACCCATAGGACTTGTACTGTGTTAGTGGCATCACACAGAGTTCCTATATTTTCTTCCCAGAAGCACCCATAGGACTTCTATTGTGTTAGTGGCATCACACAGAGTTCCTATATTTTCTTCCCAGAAGCACCCATAGGACTTGTACTGTGTTAGTGGCATCACACAGAGTTCCTATATTTTCTTCCCAGAAGCACCCATAGGACTTCTAGTGTGTTAGTGGCATCACACAGAGCTCCCATATTTTCTTCCCAGAAGCACCCATAGGACTTCTAGTGTGTTAGTGGCATCACACAGAGTTCCTATATTTTCTTCCCAGAAGCACCCATAGGACTTCTACTGTGTTAGTGGCATCACACAGAGTTCCTATTATTTCTTCCCAGAAGCACCCATAGGACTTGTACTGTGTTAGTGGCATCACACAGAGTTCCTATATTTTCTTCCCAGAAGCACCCATAGGACTTCTAGTGTGTTAGTGGCATCACACAGAGTTCCTATATTTTCTTCCCAGAAGCACCCATAGGACTTGTACTGTGTTAGTGGCATCACACAGAGTTCCTATATTTTCTTCCCAGAAGCACCCATAGGACTTGTACTGTGTTAGTGGCATCACACAGAGTTCCTATATTTTCTTCCCAGAAGCACCCATAGGACTTGTACTGTGTTAGTGGCATCACACAGAGTTCCTATATTTTCTTCCCAGAAGCACCCATAGGACTTCTAGTGTGTTAGTGGCATCACACAGAGCTCCTATATTTTCTTCCCAGAAGCACCCATAGGACTTCTAGTGTGTTAGTGGCATCACACAGAGTTCCTATTATTTCTTCCCAGAAGCACCCATAGGACTTGTACTGTGTTAGTGGCATCACACAGAGTTCCTATATTTTCTTCCCAGAAGCACCCATAGGACTTCTAGTGTGTTAGTGGCATCACACAGAGTTCCTATATTTTCTTCCCAGAAGCACCCATAGGACTTGTACTGTGTTAGTGGCATCACACAGAGTTCCTATATTTTCTTCCCAGAAGCACCCATAGGACTTCTACTGTGTTAGTGGCATCACACAGAGTTCCTATATTTTCTTCCCAGAAGCACCCATAGGACTTGTACTGTGTTAGTGGCATCACACAGAGTTCCTATATTTTCTTCCCAGAAGCACCCATAGGACTTCTAGTGTGTTAGTGGCATCACACAGAGCTCCCATATTTTCTTCCCAGAAGCACCCATAGGACTTCTAGTGTGTTAGTGGCATCACACAGAGCTCCCATATTTTCTTCCCAGAAGCACCCATAGGACTTCTAGTGTGTTAGTGGCATCACACAGAGCTCCCATATTTTCTTCCCAGAAGCACCCATAGGACTTCTAGTGTGTTAGTGGCATTACACAGAGCTCCTATATTTTCTTCCCAGAAGCACCCATAGGACTTCTAGTGTGTTAGTGGCATCACACAGAGCTCCTATATTTTCTTCCCAGCAGCACCCATAGGACTTCTAGTGTGTTAGTGGCATCACACAGAGCTCCTATATTTTCTTCCCAGAAGCACCCATAGGACTTCTAGTGTGTTAGTGGCATCACACAGAGCTCCTATATTTTCTTCTCATCAGCACCCATAGGACTTCTAGTGTGTTAGTGGCATCACACAGAGCTCCTATATTTTCTTCCCAGAAGCACCCATAGGACTTCTAGTGTGTTAGTGGCATCACACAGAGCTCCTATATTTTCTTCTCAGAAGCACCCACAGGACTTCTAGTGTGTTAGTGGCATCACACAGAGCTCCTATATTTTCTTCCCAGAAGCACCCATAGGACTTCTAGTGTGTTAGTGGCATCACACAGAGCTCCTATATTTTCTTCCCAGCAGCACCCATAGGACTTCTAGTGTGTTAGTGGCATCACACAGAGCTCCTATATTTTCTTCCCAGAAGCACCCATAGGACTTCTAGTGTGTTAGTGGCATCACACAGAGCTCCTATATTTTCTTCTCAGAAGCACCCACAGGACTTCTAGTGTGTTAGTGGCATCACACAGAGCTCCTATATTTTCTTCCCAGAAGCACCCATAGGACTTTCTAGTGTGTTAGTGGCATCACACAGAGCTCCTATATTTTCTTCCCAGCAGCACCCATAGGACTTCTAGTGTGTTAGTGGCATCACACAGAGCTCCTATATTTTCTTCCCAGAAGCACCCATAGGACTTCTAGTGTGTTAGTGGCATCACACAGAGCTCCTATATTTTCTTCCCAGCAGCACCCATAGGACTTCTAGTGTGTTAGTGGCATCACACAGAGCTCCTATATTTTCTTCCCAGAAGCACCCATAGGACTTCTAGTGTGTTAGTGGCATCACACAGAGCTCCTATATTTTCTTCCCAGCAGCACCCATAGGACTTCTAGTGTGTTAGTGGCATCACACAGAGCTCCTATATTTTCTTTCCCAGAAGCACCCATAGGACTTCTAGTGTGTTAGTGGCATCACACAGAGTTCCTATATTTTCTTCCCAGAAGCACCCATAGGACTTCTAGTGTGTTAGTGGCATCACACAGAGTTCCTATATTTTCTTCCCAGAAGCACCCATAGGACTTGTACTGTGTTAGTGGCATCACACAGAGTTCCTATATTTTCTTCCCAGAAGCACCCATAGGACTTCTACTGTGTTAGTGGCATCACACAGAGTTCCTATATTTTCTTCCCAGAAGCACCCATAGGACTTGTACTGTGTTAGTGGCATCACACAGAGTTCCTATATTTTCTTCCCAGAAGCACCCATAGGACTTCTAGTGTGTTAGTGGCATCACACAGAGCTCCCATATTTTCTTCCCAGAAGCACCCATAGGACTTCTAGTGTGCTAGTGGCATCACACAGAGCTCCCATATTTTCTTCCCAGAAGCACCCATAGGACTTCTACTGTGTTAGTGGCATCGCACAGAGTTCCTATATTTTCTTCCCAGAAGCACCCATAGGACTTCTAGTGTGTTAGTGGCATCACACAGAGCTCCCATATTTTCTTCCCAGAAGCACCCATAGGACTTCTAGTGTGTTAGTGGCATCACACAGAGTTCCTATATTTTCTTCCCAGAAGCACCCATAGGACTTCTACTGTGTTAGTGGCATCACACAGAGTTCCTATATTTTCTTCCCAGAAGCACCCATAGGACTTGTACTGTGTTAGTGGCATCACACAGAGTTCCTATATTTTCTTCCCAGAAGCACCCATAGGACTTTTACTGTGTTAGTGGCATCACACAGAGTTCCTATATTTTCTTCCCAGAAGCACCCATAGGACTTGTACTGTGTTAGTGGCATCACACAGAGTTCCTATATTTTCTTCCCAGAAGCACCCATAGGACTTCTACTGTGTTAGTGGCATCACACAGAGTTCCTATATTTTCTTCCCAGGAGCACCCATAGGACTTCTAGTGTGTTAGTGGCATCACACAGAGTTCCTATATTTTCTTCCCAGAAGCACCCATAGGACTTGTACTGTGTTAGTGGCATCACACAGAGCTCCCATATTTTCTTCCCAGAAGCACCCATAGGACTTCTAGTGTGTTAGTGGCATCACACAGAGCTCCCATATTTTCTTCCCAGAAGCACCCATAGGACTTCTAGTGTGTTAGTGGCATCACACAGAGCTCCCATATTTTCTTCCCAGAAGCACCCATAGGACTTCTAGTGTGTTAGTGGCATCACACAGAGCTCTTATATTTTCTTTGCAGAAGCACCCATAGGACTTCTAGTGTGTTAGTGGCATCACACAGAGCTCCTATATTTTCTTCCCAGCAGCACCCATAGGACTTCTAGTGTGTTAGTGGCATCACACAGAGCTCCTATATTTTCTTCCCAGAAGCACCCATAGGACTTCTAGTGTGTTAGTGGCATCACACAGAGCTCCTATATTTTCTTCTCAGAAGCTCCCATAGGACTTCTAGTGTGTTAGTGGCATCACACAGAGCTCCTATATTTTCTTTGCAGAAGCACCCATAGGACTTCTAGTGTGTTAGTGGCATCACACAAAGCTCCTATATTTTCTTCTCAGCAGCACCCATAGGACTTCAATTGTGTGTTAGTGGCATCACACAGAGCTCCTATATTTTCTTCCCAGAAGCACCCATAGGACTTCTAGTGTGTTAGTGGCATCACACAGAGCTCCTATATTTTCTTCTCAGAAGCACCCACAGGACTTCTAGTGTGTTAGTGGCATCACACAGAGCTCCTATATTTTCTTCTCAGAAGCACCCACAGGACTTCTAGTGTGTTAGTGGCATCACACAGAGCTCCTATATTTTCTTCCCAGAAGCACCCATAGGACTTCTAGTGTGTTAGTGGCATCACACAGAGTTCCTATATTTTCTTCTCAGAAGCACCCACAGGACTTCTAGTGTGTTAGTGGCATCACACAGAGCTCCTATATTTTCTTTGCAGAAGCACCCATAGGACTTCTAGTGTGTTAGTGGCATCACACAGAGCTCCTATATTTTCTTATCAGAAGCACCCACAGGACTTCTAGTGTGTTAGTGGCATCACACAGAGCTCCTATATTTTCTTTGCAGAAGCACCCATAGGACTTCTAGTGTGTTAGTGGCATCACCCAGAGCTCCTATATTTTCTTCTCAGCAGCACCCACAGGACTTCTAGTGTGTTAGTGGCATCACACAGAGCTCCTATATTTTCTTCCCAGAAGCACCCATAGGACTTCTAGTGTGTTAGTGGCATCACACAGAGCTCCTATATTTTCTTCTCAGAAGCACCCACAGGACTTCTAGTGTGTTAGTGGCATCACACAGAGCTCCTATATTTTCTTTGCAGAAGCACCCATAGGACTTCTAGTGTGTTAGTGGCATCACACAGAGCTCATATATTTTCTTCTCAGAAGCACCCACAGGACTTCTAGTGTGTTAGTGGCATCACACAGAGCTCCTATATTTTCTTTGCAGAAGCACCCATAGGACTTCTAGTGTGTTAGTGGCATCACACAGAGCTCCTATATTTTCTTCTCAGCAGCACCCACAGGACTTCTAGTGTGTTAGTGGCATCACACAGAGCTCCTATATTTTCTTTGCAGAAGCACCCATAGGACTTCTAGTGTGTTAGTGGCATCACACAGAGCTCCTATATTTTCTTCTCAGCAGCACCCACAGGACTTCTAGTGTGTTAGTGGCATCACACAGAGCTCCTATATTTTTTTCTCAGAAGCACCCATAGGACTTCTAGTGTGTTAGTGGCATCACACAGAGCTCCTATATTTTCTTTTCAGAAGCACCCATAGGACTTCTAGTGTGTTAGTGGCATCACACAGAGCTCCTATATTTTCTTCCCAGAAGCACCCTTAGGACTTCTAGTGTGTTAGTGGCATCACACAGAGCTCCTATATTTTCTTCTCAGAAGCACCCACAGGACTTCTAGTGTGTTAGTGGCATCACACAGAGCTCCTATATTTTCTTCTCAGCAGCACCCACAGGACTTCTAGTGTGTTAGTGGCATCACACAGAGCTCCTATATTTTCTTTGCAGAAGCACCCATAGGACTTCTAGTGTGTTAGTGGCATCACACAGAGCTCCTATATTTTCTTCTCAGCAGCACCCACAGGACTTCTAGTGTGTTAGTGGCATCACACAGAGCTCCTATATTTTCTTCCCAGAAGCACTCATAGGACTTCTAGTGTGTTAGTGGCATCACACAGAGCTCCTATATTTTCTTCTCAGCAGCACCCACAGGACTTCTAGTGTGTTAGTGGCATCACACAGAGCTCCTATATTTTCTTTGCAGAAGCACCCATAGGACTTCTAGTGTGTTAGTGGCATCACACAGAGCTCCTATATTTTCTTCTCAGCAGCACCCACAGGACTACCGACTACAATGGCTGGAAGACCGCCAAGGGGAGGCAGAGCGTGCAGAGGCAAGAACACAGGGCAGGCAGGCTCTGTTTCTAGTGGACGTGGCCGTGGCCGTGGACGTGGTCGTGCATCGTCATCAGCACGTGTCCATGGGACACGCGCGTCTTTGTTTTCGGCAGCTGGACATGTGGAGCCGCATCATGCTGAAGGCTTGGTAGAATGGATGACCAAGCCCTCCTCATCCTCCTCATCCTCTCTCACCCAGGCTCAGGGTACTGGCAGAGCAGCTGCCAACGCGTACTCAATGGCATCATCAGCCACCCCTTCCCTAGACCCACCATGTCCTCCTGAGGAGTCCCCCGAACTCTTTGAGCACAGTGTTGGGTACATGCTCCAGGAGGATGCCCAACGATTGGAAGGCTCGGATGATGATACCCAGCTTGAGGAAGTCAGTAGTGTGCGCGCAGAGAGAGGGGATGCTGAAGGACAGCAATCTGGCAGTACTGTTCCACCAGCTGCAGCTTACTGCCAGGTTTGCTCTAGTGGTGAAGAGGGAGGGAATGATGAGGTCACTGACTCCACGTGGGTGCCTGAAGGGAGAGAGGATGAGGAGGAGGACGAGGAGGAGGAGGATGCGGCATCACATGTCCAACCAGGCAGGATGCCCCCTGGAGGCCAGCTAGAGGCCAGCACAGCAACTGTACAACACCGCAGAGCTCCGCCTGTGCAGGGCGCTGCCTCTGCACGTTATCAGATTAGTTCTTTGGTGTGGGCCTTTTTTGAGACGAGTGCATCAGATCGCACCACTGCTATTTGCAATATTTGTCTCAAGCGTATCTCGCGTGGCCAAAACATCAGCCGCTTGGGCACCACAAGCATGAGCAGACATATGTCGACCTGCCATGCAGCTCGTTGGCAAGCACACATAAAAGACCCACACCAAAGAACTAAGCGGACCTCTCCTTGCTCCTCATCAGCTGGGATCTCCATCCCCACTACATCTTCAGTCCTCTCTGAAAGCTGCTCTGAGAGGACTGAAGGTGTAGAATTAGGTGTGTCACAACCAAGTACTTGCAGTACACCGACGTCCGATTCTACCAGGCAAATTTCCCTGCCCCAGCTGCTGGACCGTCGAAAGAAGTACACTCCCAGCCATCCACATGCCCAGCGGTTGAATGCTAGCTTGGCTAAATTGCTAGCACTTAAACTGCTGCCTTTTCAGTTGGTAGACTCGGCCCCCTTCCGTGAGTTTGTTCAATGTGCGGTTCCTCAGTGGCAGGTTCCCAAACGCCACTTTTTCTCACGGAAGGCGATTCCGTCTCTCTACCGGCATGTGGAAGGCAATGTCCATGCCTCGCTGGACAGGGCGGTCAGCGGTAAGGTGCATATTACCGCTGACTCATGGTCCAGCAGGCATGGACAGGGACGTTACCTTTCTTTCACGGCCCATTGGGTCACTCTATTGGCAGCTGGGAGGGATGCAGGACAAGGTGCAGTAGTGTTGGAGGTTGTTCCGCCACCACGCCTCCAAAATGCTACTACTGCTACTGGTTGTGACACACCTCTCTCCTCCACCCCCTCCTCTTCTTCTTCCTCCAGTGCTCTGTCCTCGGAACCAGCGGTGCTCCGTAGGCGTACAAGGGGCTACACAAGTACGCAGGCAAAAAGATGCCATGCCGTGCTTGCGCTGGTGTGTTTGGGGGACAGGAGCCACACTGGGCCAGAGGTTCTGGCAGCTCTGCAGGGGCAGGCCGAGAGGTGGTTGACGCCACGCCAGCTTAAGCCAGGAATGGTCGTTTCTGACAATGGCACCAACCTCCTCTCCGCCCTGCGACAGGGGCAGCTCACCCATGTGCCCTGTATGGCTCACGTCCTCAACCTGGTGGTGCAGCGGTTCTTGGGCAGGTTCCCAGGCTTACAGGATGTCCTGAGGCAGGCCAGGAAAGTCTGTGTGCATTTCCGCCGATCTTATAATGCCAGTGCTCGGCTGACTGAGCTGCAAAAGGAGCTGAACCTGCCCAAGAACCGCCTAATATGTGACATGCCCACCAGGTGGAACTCAACGTTGGCCATGCTGCAGCGACTGCACACGCAGCAGAGGGCCATCAATGAGTACCTTTGCGACTACGGCACCAGGACAGGGTCAGGGGAGCTTGTTTTTTTTCCCCACGTCAGTGGAGCATGATCAGGGATGCATGCACTGTCCTCTCACCATTTGAGGAGGCCACGAGGATGGTGAGCAGTGACAGTGCATGCATCAGTGACACTGTACCTCTTGTCCACCTGTTGGAGCATACGCTGCGTGGGATAATGGACAGGGCACTTGAGGCAGAACAGAGGCAGGAAGAGGAGGACTTCCTTGCCTCTCAAGGCCCCCTTTATCCGGACAGTGTTCCTTCTGTCCCACCCATCACACAGGAAGAGGATGAGGATGAGGAGGAGGAGGAGGAGGAGGAGGAGGATTGTGTGAGCATGGAGGTGGAGCCTGGCACTCAGCATCAGCAGCAGCAGTCTTTTAGGGATGATGTACAGTCCCAACAAACCAGTGGACTTGTACGTGGCTGGGAGGAGGTGGCTGGCGATCATGTCATCCTCAGTGACCCAGAAGACTCCGGACCGAATGCCTCAGCAAACCTACGCTGCATGGCCTCCCTGATCCTGAAAAGCCTGCGGAAGGATCCTCGTGTTCTTCGGATCAAGGAGAGGGACCATTACTGGCTGGCCACTCTCCTTGATCCACGGTACAAGGGTAAGGTTGCGGACCTTATCTTGCCGTAGCAGAGGGAGCAGAGGATGAGACATCTCAGGGAGGCCTTGCAGAAAGGTCTGTGCAACGCGTTCCCAGAAACTGGGAGGTTACAAACTCCTGGTCCTGGACGACGAGTTGCTGAGGCTTCGGTCAGTAGCAGAAGGAGCGGTGGGGAAGGTGGACGTCTGACCGATGCGTTCAGACAATTTTTTAGTCCGCAGCCCCAAGGTATGATCGGTTCCAGCAACCATCGCCAGCGTCTGATATACATGGTGCAGGAATACCTTGGGGCAAGGTCAGACTTGGACACCTTTCCCACCGAAAATCCTCTGGCTTACTGGGTCCTGAGGATGGATCACTGGCCAGAGCTTGCACAGTATGCAATTGAGCTACTGGCCTGTCCTGCCTCCAGCGTTCTTTCCGAACGCACATTCAGTGCTGCTGGAGGATTTGTCACCGATCATAGGGTGCGCCTGTCCACCGACTCGGTTGATCGACTGACCTTCATCAAAATGAATCAGTCTTGGATCACCACCAGCTACCAGGCACCTGAAGCGGATATAACGGAATAATTTATAATGTCACATCCCTTCAAGACTGCCTATGCTGATGCTGAGTGACTGTCCTCTTATGTTCACTGACTATCCTCTTCCTCCTCCTCAATGATCCATGCCACCACACCAGTGCCTAAGGCACAATTTTTCAGCCCCTGTATAACAGGGGCGTGTACTTACATTTTTTTAAAAAAAATGCTTCGCAACACGTGTGACTGCTGTGCTCCAAGTACAGTATCTGTGAGGGGTTGCAGTGTTGTGGCACCAGCACCAATGCCTAAGGCACAATTTTTCAGCCCCTGTTTAACAGGGGCATGTAATTACAATTTTTTAAAAAAAAATGCTTCGCAACACGTGTGACTGCTGTGCTCCAAGTACAGTATCTGTGAGGGGTTGCAGTGTTGTGGCACCAGCACCAGTGCCTAAGGCACAATTTTTCAGCCCCTGTTGGGGCGTGTAATTACAATTTTTAGGCAATGCTTTGCAACAGGTCTCATTGCTGTGCTAAGAGTACAGTGTCTGTGAGGGGTTGCAGTGTTGTGGCACCAGCACCAATGCCTAAGGCACAATTTTTCAGCCCCTGTTTAACAGGGGCGTGTAATTACAATTTTTTTAAAAAGATGCTTCGCAACAGGTGTGACTGCTGTGCTCCAAGTACAGTATCTGTGAGGGGTTGCAGTGTTGTGGCACCAGTGCCTAAGGCACAATTTTTCAGCCCCTGGTGGGGCGTGTAATTACAATTTTTAGGCACTGCTTTGCAACAGGTCTCATTGCTGTGCTAAGAGTACAGTATCTGTGAGGGGTTGCAGTGTTGTGGCACCAGCACCAATGCCTAAGGCACAATTTTTCAGCCCCTGTTTAACAGGGGCGTGTAATTACAAATCTTGATCTAATAGTTCACAGCAGGGCCCATTCCTGCGCCCCCACCAAGAGTAACTATGAGGGCCTACAGTCTTGTGGCAACACCGTCCACCACCACCGCCAAAGGCCCAATTTTTCTGCCCTGTTCAACAGGTGCATGCAATTACAAATCTTGATCTAATAACTCACAGCAGGGCCCATTCCTGCGCCCACCAAGAGTAACTGTGAGGGCTTACAGTCTTGTGGCAACACAACACAACAGCAAATGTTACAGGGGTGATAACCCCTCCCTATGTTCTCCAAAAAGCTTAAAAATAGATTTTTTTGGGATGGAGCTACACTTCATAATGTACCTGTTCAGATTCTACTTAAGAACAAACCTACAGTCCGTGTCTTGTTTGCACCACCTATATACTGCTGTTCAGAGTATATAGGGTTGTAGGTATAGGGTTTTATTTTGGGTGCGGGGTCCCCCTTAATATCCATACAAGACCCAAAGGGGCTGGGGTGGGGGGGGGGGGGTGATGGGGTAGCCATGCCATTTTTCTCAAGGATTTTCAGCCATATGGCGGCCAGGACAAGACATGACATTAAAGCCGCAAGTGGTTTTAAATGGCTTATTTTTTTCCTTTACAAATGTCATTTTGTGCAAGGACAGTTCTAAACACGGGAAACACATGCCACTTCACAGGCATACTTTAGACACCCCCCAGGTACCATATTTAAAGGAAAATTTCACTTTTATTTTTTCACTTTATGCATCATTAAAATGACTGCTCCCGAAAAAGCGTTCGTTTTTAAAAGTTCTTTTTGCATTGATATATGTCCCCTGGGGCAGGACCCGGGTCCCCAAACCTGTTTTATGACATTAACATGCATATTGGCCGTTGTAATTAGCACTTTTGATTTTGAACGTTCGCGTCCATTATAACGTATAGGGTTCGAAAATTCGCGTGAACTTTCGGTCGGTTCGAAGGTTCTGGTGCGAACCGAACCCGGGGGTGTTCGGCTCATCCCTACAGAACACCTTGAACAGGCAAAAAGTTCTAGCGAACATGTAAACCCTATTAAAGTCTATGGGACACGAACATGAAAAATCAAAAATCCTAATATTAAAGGCTTATATGTAAGTTATTGCCATAAAAATGGTATGAGGACCCGAGTACTTCCCTAGGGGACATGTATCAATGCAAAATAAAGTTTTCAAAATTATTGTTTTTTTCAGGAGCAGTGATTTTAATGATGCTTAAAGTAAAACAATAAAAATTAAATATTCCTTTAACACTACACTGACTGCACTTTATATTCTCCACTGTATTATATTACTACAATGACTGCACTATATACGTTGCAATGTATTATATATACACTATAATGATGACACTATATACTCTGCACTGTATTATATATGCTACACGGACTGCACTATATACTCTCCACTGCAATATATATACTACACGGACTTCACTATATACTCTGAACTGTATTATACTGTATATACTACACAGACTGCATTAAATACTCTGAACTGCATTATATATACTACATGAACTGCACTATATACTATGCACGTGTACAAATATATAAATGTGTCCAAAAGAGAACATCTTTTATCTTTAGCTTTTTCCTTGTCACTTTCTGGTCACATTCTGATGTTCTCTATTGGGTAGTTTGGACACAATCTTTAGATACTAATACACTTTCTTATATACCCATTTCACATATTTACCTTTATATATTTGTACACATGTATATTTTTCAGATTAGCATGGGGTAGATGTGTCCCCCCACTTTTTCATTTCCCATGGATTACATCATGGCAACCTGGCCTGTTCCTTGGCTGCTCCCCTGGTCTGGACAGGTTGTTCCTGCCTCAGCCCCGGGTCAGAAATTACATCTGACATACCTCCCGTTTGCCCCACTTATTAGCTAGGCCAACTTTTTGAGCTGACATGTAAGTATGAGACCTTCTGTCCCCTTAAGATCTTTCTCTTTTTTGCCCAATGTAGGGACATTTTTACCAATATAAAACTTTTTATTTTCCAGATTTTTAGATATCTTTGGCATTATACTCCTGATGAGTGGACGGATCTACAAAACATGTTTTAAAATGCCTAGACAGTCTGATTCTTACAATTCCTATCCATCATGTGTTGGTTCATGCAAATATCATCATGTATCTGTATACTATGAATTTATTCCAATAATCATGTGCTATATGTCAGCTTTTTAAATGTTTTTTTCTGATCATATTACCAAAATTGCATTATGTATTTTGAGATTATGGTATGTTTTAATTTTAAATGTAAAATAAAATGTACCTTATGTATGTTCTGTATAATTATTTTGAAGTAACATGCCTCACATAAAGTCCCATCACTAATTCTCTTACCTCTTTCTGCCTTATTTTAACACTACATTATATAAAGTTGAAATCTAGGCAAATGTAAAAGACACACAATATTGCAGCTATAATGCAGTTATATATATTTATTTGCTCACGTGGAAAAAAAGACGTATGCACATGCGTATTATCCTCTCATTTAAAGAAACTTAAAGTAGAACCGAAGTAAAATCTTTTTTTTTTTTTTCATTTGAATAGAATAAGGGAGGGTTATAACCCCTGTTAGTTTTTTTCCCCCATCTGTGTCCCATTGGGGAGATTTCCTTTCACATCCTGTCTCATAGGTACAACAGAAGTGAGAAGAAAACCCTCCAAAGTGAGGGTAATCCCTTGTAGTCACCAAAGTCACCAGAACTAGGGTACCCATTTGAAGATTTTCCCTCTGATTCTGTTATGGTGATCACTCAAAATTTGGGATTATTTTCATGTTTGGTGGTAATGGTCACCAGGACAGGTAGAGAGGGAGAATTGCTTTTTCTTCACCCTTGGTAGTGCTAATAGGTGCCCCATTTCTCTTGGTTCATAGCTGATGCCTGACTTACTTTAAATTTGTATCTAACTTTTATCTAATGTTTTCTCAACTTATATTTGTTTAGGAGTGTGATGTTGAAATTACTTTTAATACTGCATAATAATTAAAGGCAATTTCAATCAATTGCTGACTCTTCCCGTTACTGTTCCTATACAATATCAGGATTTAATTGGTGTGGTCAATTGTCTTTTAAAGTGGTAGTAAATCGCAGTGGATGAAAAAAAAAATCTCTGCAAGGCAATGTTCTAATGTGCTAGTATGCATTGCATACTAGCGCATTATGAGAGACTTATCTTAGAACAAAGCCCTCCAGCGCCACGCTGTCACTGCTGAGGGCTTCCATCTTCCCCCGGTCTTCCTTCTGGTTCGTGTCTTAAAGCTACATGAGTGGCCGCGGACAATGTAACTCCTACGCATGCATGCGGGAGCCTCCATTTATGGCACGGGCTTTGAAGGTCTGGCATACAGTGCAATGTTACCGGCTGTATGCACTCTAAACCTCTCCTAAACTGTGCAAGTTTAGGAGAGATTCACAGTATCTACAGGTAACCCTTATTATAGGCTTGCCTGTAGGTACAAGTGGTGGAATAGAGTTTACTACCACTTTAACATAATTAATTGTCCTCTCTAGCAGGTAGGGTCTTGTTTAGAGTAAAATAGTTTTTTTTTTTTAGTTTAAAAAGATAGACTGTTAGTTGGACACAATAACTTAAGTCACTTTGAAAATAAAACTGGTTATTAAACCAAAAATAATTAGGCTTTTTGAGAGGGTTAATTATTGTGACTGAAGATGTTGCAGCCTTGTACACTTGCATTCCACATGATTTTGGTTTTGCAGCTGTAAACCACTATCTGTCTAAAAGTGATATGATTCCCCCTATCCAAATTTTTTTTATTATGGAACTCCTTGAGTTCGCAACTCTATTTTTGGTTTAATAATCAGTTTAATTTGTAGCAGAGAGGGGTCTCTGGTATGGAAGGGTCTGGTATGGATTTTGAGGGGGACCCCCACGCCATTTTTAATTTTTTTTTTTGGCGCAGGGTTCCCCTTAAAATGTATACCAGACCTGCAGGGCCTGGTATGCTCTTGGAGGGGAGCCCATGCCATTTTTTTTTTTAATTAAAGTTGCCTGGCCTGGGGGTGACTTAAAGTCGTGTTGTAAGTTGCCCCAAGTCATGTTGTAAGTCGCCCCAAGTCGCATTGTAAGTCGCCCCAAGTCGCGCTGGAAGTCGTGTTGCCCCTGTGTGAATGGACTGTTAATGATACAGCGTGTGCTATTATCAATGGCATATTATTATTGCGTGCGCCGGCATGTTATCTGTTGCGATTATGCGTGCGCCGGTTCACACACTCAATTAATAATTTATCTGGCGCACAAATTAAGGTATGAACCGGCGCAGCGCATTCATCTTATAAAATTACCCCCTATGTCTGCATAGATTATTTTGAAGGTTTAGTCACATTATCGTGAGATGGTGATTATTGAATTACTCTGTGCTGTGATACCGAGGTTTGGTAATCACATCTGTGGTGTTGATGATGCTTTCCTTTTCTGCGACAGCGAGGCTTGGACCTCAAATATGGGGTCTTGTGATTGGCTCTTTTCCAACCCTCGTTGTGGCACAATTGACATGTCCCCGTGATGTTGATGTCATCTGGTCTGCTCCGTCACAACGAGGATTGGTTTTCATGTATGTGTTCCGTAATTGGTGACTATGTGTTTACCAGCATGCAACTGCAGATGTGGACCACACGCCGTCTGCAATGACGGATAGACACTTAACCAATAAATGATATACTTACTATATATATATGTACAGTGTAAGGGAGCTGGCTTACACCCCAGTTGAAGTCCTTTAGGATGAAACGCGTTGGATTACTGCTTCCTAGCTCTGCACATTGCGCTTATTTGTATTACTTTGTGATCACATAGATTTTATTGTACACATCATTATGATGTTAGTACTTTTTAAATAAAAGCCATATATTTTTGACCTATGCCATGTGGAAGCCTACTTCTTTTTTTATGACCCTTCTTCCAATTATTTGACGGATGAGAGACTCGTGGGTGTCCTTTGGATTTCTGGAGACAGCGGTTTGAGATCCTGTTTCCATTCAATGCTTGTCTGACTCACCGCCGCTGGTGTGTGTGTCCACATCTTCCGGTAGGAAGTACCTACCCCTCTCCTTAGGGGGTGGATGCACAGTCCGGGTGTTTCTTCTACAGGCTGTTGCCCCCATCATCCTTATTTGTTTACGCTTACTCCCTCACACTTGCATAGTGTGTTGTGAGTTCATTCCAACACGAATGTTTGTGGACTTGTTTTTTCTCATTACATTTTGCTTTGGATCACCTACACCATTGTGGCTATCAGTGAATGTAATTTGTTTAGCACTTATGCACTTTATTAGTTTACACATATTTATTGTGTTGGCGTATAATTCATATGCACGTAATTGAGTATATTTATTCATGTCATTACATGCACATTTATTTAACAGTGTTTATGCACTTATCATTGATACACAACTTATTGTGTTTGTATTTTGTTTACATGCACAAATTTTCTTAGCGCTACACTTTTTTAAATATATCCATACACTATATATATACTATACTATACTAATATATATACACTATAATAAACACTGACAGATTTAAGCTGGTTATTCATGTACTGAAACTCAGCCGGTTCAGCAGAAATCATCCAAGTTTTGGTACATGCATAGTCCTGTCATTTAAATCAGCTTCTTCTCAGCGGTCCTGCTGGAAAACCAGCCCTTGATCACTGTATTCTGAGGGGTGGGTGGTCCCACTATCAGAATACAACAGCGTAACAGGGAAGATCTTTGCATCAATGTCGCTTGTGTGGATACAGGGATCTGTCAGTTTTTTGCATTAAAAAAAATGTCTGTGTATACACTACTTTAGAACCATTACAGTAACACTTTATAGATGTTCAGGCTCAGCAGCATTATGATAAACATCATCTTGACTCAACCAGGAATGCTGTGGGTGAAAAAATATTATTTTGGTAATTTATTATTTGGATGCGGCAGCATCATGGTAGAATGTCAAGGAATTTCATGTAGCTCCCACTGTAGTACTTCTCCCCACTTCCATCTCCTGTAAACTCACCAATCTGCGATGCAGGGTATTATTAAATCCTCTACTTGTGAGCAGAGGGCATCAATGACATGCTCCCTGCGGGTGCATAACTAAACTGTTCTGGGCACACAGCAGAGCATTGACCTGGACCACCGGATGAAAATAGAGGGACCCATGACATCATGTGACCAAACCAAAGGCCTCAGGAAAAAAGGTATGTATACAATTTTAAAAAAGAGGGTATTTCAAAGGGAAATGCAAAAAAAAAAAAAAAAAATGGGTAGCTCCCTGTCTGGAACTGAGCCTAAAAACCTTTGTTTACTAGGTGTGGCATAACTTTACATGAACTTACAGTATTGGACCTATGTCCAATTTTTACAGGACGTAGCACCTAACAAATCATCTTTATGAATTTCCAACCTAGGCAGAGATGATTTAATTTTCTACTGACATATTGCCCTGCAAAGACTATCAAAGCATTGTCTCAGTTTAGCACAAATAATGTGGTCAGCAGGCAAACTTATGTCTTTAATGAACTGCAGTGATGCAGCCTGAACTCTTTATCTCAGAATAAGCTTTTCTTACAGGTTCCCTAATTATCTGCTGCTGTTCACACATCTCAATTGAATTTTTTTACAGGCCTACTGCTATCTTATACATTTTTGTGTACCATTTCTTTAAAATAACCTGTGTAGCACCCTTCTAAGGTAGAGCGGGATGCTAGGTAAATTTAGTTTGGCTCCCCTGTAATCAGTGGAGTAGGGGTTAATTATTTAGGGCTGCTCAGTGTTTCAAAGGTGGCTGCTTCTCTGTTACTTACCCCTGTCTTTTGGCCAATTTTAAAAGTGGGAGGAAGAACAGAGTAGGCAACTTGAATATTTAGAGGACTCCAGTCAATCCCTGGGGAGGTGGGCCTAGAGCAGCAGGGGCAGTCTTTCTGGGTCCAGACCTCTGCAATTTGCCATGGCATGCTGTCAATCAACTTCTGGGCCACATCCCATTCTTGCATAATTAATGGCTTGAGTTTGTCAGAATTTGTAAGGTTCTTTTGTTCACCCACCTCTTGAGAATTGGTTACACATTCTCAATGGGATTAAGGTCGGGGGGGGGTTCCTAGCCATGAACCCAAAATTAGGTATCGGAGGGAGAATTTTCATGCGTACAAATACTCATGCAAATGCTCGGTATTGGCTCTGATAACGATACTAGTATCGGTATTGGTGCAACCCTAGAAATCACTAAGACAAAAAAATAAAATCATTTTTGGCATATAAAGTGAAAGTGGCGTATATTTTTTTGCCTTAGAAAGTTCACAGACTTTATTATGTTTGGTGGCACATAGAAATTGTGGCATTTTATTATTATTTTTCTTCCCAGGATTGTTTTCACAGATATATGTTCATTGTTTTGTTTATACGAAATAAGGATATATGCCTATGGGCAGGGCACAACAAATGATTTAGTGGTATATGAAGGGTACTTAAATAGGGGTATAACTACACTCCAATTATATATTTATATAACTTTACTTTATTTATTTTTGTTTGGGCTACTAGCACTATAAGAGGTTCACACTATAGACCAGGTGGGATAGAGATAAATAGAGGATGATAGCATCACCTCTTGTGGTATAAACAGCTATATTTACACCAATCTAAGTATCTTTATATTTTATATATATTTTTTTTAATTTACTACTATATCTTTTGGTATCCAATATATTGTTTGATACAGGTGGATATAAGATTTAACCAAAGTGATTGGCGCGGTTCTCTTTTACATATCAACTAGAACTACAGGCATTGTGCCAATAACACAATTGCTTTCAGACTGCAGCCTATCGCACACGAAAGTTTGTATAAATTAGTTAATTGGCGCCAGTACCTTCACGTACACCCATGGGTGTCCGTAGAACTTTTTTCAGGGGGGCATCATTTTAAGGTCTGGTCGTGTGATCTTACCTGTGTCAGTCAACAGCGGCTGCAGGGGAGAAAGTGATTGGCAATGGCCAATAAAGCCTGATGAGGTAATGTCACCCATAGGTTCCCATGTCAAAATTGTTATTGGTGCTCCCTCCTCTCCCTGCATACGCTGCTGGATCACACAGGTGAGATAACATGACCAGATTGGAACAGTCTGAAAATACGTTAGTCCGCATAGGTGTTAGGGGCAAGTGGGCGGGGGCAGTTTTTAAGGCTAGCGCAAGCTTAAATTCTACATTACTAATACGACCTTGCAGCATTGCCAGTGCCGGGACAAGGTTATCTGGTGACCAGGGCGAGGATGCCAAACTGTGTTAAATTTTGGGTGTCTTTAGTTTAGCCTAAAATACAGATTTCTTGTAAAATATTAACAGCTACACACAGAATGCCCAAAATTATGAGAGAGAGATTTTTAGACATTTATAACCACTTTCTGACCGCTCGCAGTCATATGACGGCAGCAAGAAACATCTGTTGTTCTAGGCCGCCGTCATATGATGGCACTTGCTTTGCGTCGCTGGGGACCCGATGCGCATGCCTGGTGGCCGCGATGTCCGCCGGGCACCCGCGATTGCCCAGTAACTGAGCAGGACGTGGATCTGTGTGTGTAAACACACAGATCCACGTCCTGTCAGTGGAGCGGAGACCGATGGTGTGTCCCTTGTACATAGGGACACCGATCGGTCTCCTCCCCCAGTCAGTCCCATCCCCCCACAGTTAGAATCACTCCCATAGGGAACATATTAACCCTTTCAGCGCCCCCTAGTGTTAACCCCTTCCCTGCCAGTCAGATTTATACAGTAATCAATGCATTTTTATAGCACGGATCGCTGTATAAATGTGAATGGTCCCAAAAATGTGTCAAAAGTGTCCGATCTGTCCGCCGCAATATCGCAGTCACGATAAAAAAAAATCGCAGATCGCTGCCATTACTACGGTAGTAAAAAAATAAAAAAATAAAAATGCTATAAATCTATCCCCTATTTTGTTAACGCTATAACTTTTGCGCAAACCAATCAATATACGCTTATTGCAATTCTTTTTTTTACCAAAAATATGTAGAAGAATACGTATCGGCCTAAACTGAGGAAAAAATTTGTTTAAAATTTTTTTTTTTTAATTGGATATTTATTATAGTAAATCCACCGTTAGTAAGTCCATCGTTGTTTGACTGCAGCAGAATTGTTTCCCTGCACAAATCGCCATAGCTGTACGGAAGGCGCTTTAAGGGGTATAGGGGGCGTGCGCGTGTCGCCACATCACTAAGGAGCCAGTGTGTGCGTGCCTGCCTTGTGACAGAGCAGGAACGTGGGTCTGTGTGTGTAGACACACAAATCCACGTCCTGTCAGGGGAGAGGAGAGGGATTGTGTGTTCCTAGTGTATAGGTGTACTTGCCACTAGTAACAAACATCCACCATATCACCCCGTTTCCAGACTCCCATATATCATTTGCAGAGACAATAAAAAAGTAATTTGCTGTGTTTTGTTTTTGTTTATTAGGGGGGTACAACTTGGTTGGGGAAAGGGGTTATATGGGATGCCCATAGAATAGTTGACTTTGCCATCATATTTGTAGATTCTTATAGCTTAAAACATAGTTTGAGCCTGAAGGAATGATGTACATGTTTAACAGCTACAGTCTTTTCCCTGCATCACCATGCAGACTAATGCTCCTCCTCTGCGTAACTCCTGCAGACTATTGCTTCCAGAACTTCCTCATCCATGATCGTGTAAGGATGAGGACATCACTCTTGACTGTGTAAGTGATGTTCCCAGAAATCCTTTCTTCCTCCTGCACAAACTTATACTGTAGTTATTAGTATAATGTCACATCTTCTTCTTTAAGCAAAAAGGACCCACTCTGAATAGTTCCTCATGGAGGCTCTAGTTACTTGCTGCTACTAGGCCAGAGGCCTGCAGTACCTCTCCCTGGAGGCCTAGTAGCTGAAAAGCACATACTGAGTGGTGGACTACTGTTTCCAGCTAGCCCTGCTTGCAAATCCTGTGCCCTCATCGATTTGACACAACTCCTCACAGTCTCTCCTCTGATCCAGGACTCTCATCATTGACTGTGGAATGATAAGGACTTCACTAATGACCGTATAGAAGTGAAGTTCCCTCACAGACTTCCTGGCACATCCAGCCCTCCACTGTGGTACACTCACCGACCTTTCTCTGCCCTGAGACCTTGATGGAGAACTTAACCTGACCGTACGTTCCGACAGCTTCACCTGCCCCTCTGCTCCAGGAGTTCCTCACCAATGACTGTGTAATGATGAGGACATCGCCAATGACCATGTAAAGGCGAAGTTCCCTCACAGTTCTCTCTGGGCCTCCTCCTGCGATCAGCGCACCAACCCCCTAGATGGGGGTGCCCTCCTGCAGCTTTCCATTACTCCATTCCCCAGCTTCACCCGGCCGACAACTCCCCCCAGTAGCATGTTGCTCAGCTTATATAGGAGGCCCCTGCCAATAACATTTGGGGATTGGTTAGGGCTCCCATATGAGCTGTTTGCCACTCCAGGTCTAGGCCCTGGCCCTCTTCCAGAACATTCTCCCTGGAAGCAGGGGAGGCAGAGCACAGGTGGCCACACCCACTGCTACTCTAACCACTCCCAGCCCCCAGATCAAAACAGACAGGCCCAGCTTGCAGCATAGGCCTGCCTAAATTTACCTGTGCTGACAGTCTCACTAGTAAAATCCAATCTCATTTGTGTAGACACACAAATCCACGTCCTATCGGGAGAGGAGAAAGATTGTGTGTTCCTAGTATATAGGAACACTGATTGATCTCCTCCCCCAGTCAGTCCTATCCCCCCACAGTTAGAACACACAGTGAGGGAACACACTTAGCCCCTTGATCACCCCCTAGTGTTAACCCCTTCCCTGCCAGTGACATTTATACAGTAATGTGTGGCTATTTATAGCACTGACCGCTGTATAAATGTCAATGGTTTCAAAAAAGGGTCGAAAGTGTTAGATCTGTCCACTGTAATGTCGCAGTCCCGATAAAAATCGCATATCTCTGCCATTACTAGTAAAAACATTTTTTATAAAGATTCCATAAATCAATAACCTGGTTTGTAGGCACTATAACTTTTGCGCAAACCAATTAATATACGCTTATTGTGATTTTTTTTCCAAAGATATTGTTTGAGTACAACGTGGCACGACCGAGCAATTGTCAGGTAAAGCGACGCAGTGCTGTATCGCAAAAAATGGCCCGGTCAGGAAGAGGGTAAATCCTTCCGGGGGTGAAGTGGTTAACTGACAATTGCGCGGTCATGTGACGCTGTACCCAAAGAAAATGTATGTCATTTTCCCCACAAATAGAGCTTTCTTTTGGTAGTATTTGGTCACCTCTGTGTTTTTTATTTTTTGTGCTATAAACAAAAAAAGAATGACAATTATGGAAAAAAAATTACAAGATTTTTTACTTTAGGCTATAAAATATATCCAATAAAGAAATTGAAAAAAAAAAATCGAATTTCCTCATCAATTTAGGCTAATATGTATTCTGCTACATATTTTTAGTAAAAGAAATTACAGTAAGCGTATATTGATTGGTTTTCTCAAAAGTTATAGCGTCTACAAACTATGGGATATTTTAATTTATTTATTGTATTTTTTTTACTAGTAATGGTGGCGATCAGCGTCTTATAGTGGGACTTTGATATTGCGGAGGACAGTCGGACACTATATGACACTTTTGAAGTTTTTTACTAACACTGTGATCAGTGATAGAAATATGCACTGTCACTATACTAATGACACTGGCTGGAAAGGGGTTAAACATCAGGAGCGATCAAAGGGTTAACTGTGTGCCTAGCCTGCGTTTTAGTCTACTGTGGGAGGGGCTTTTATTAGGTGAAGGCATGGATCCATGTCCTCCCCCTGCTGTCACAAATCTGCCTTGTTTATATAGGCAAACCGCCATTCTGCCTCTGTGCTGAATGAGCAGCTGGTGGCGGCAGACATCTATGGTACCCACAGATCAGCTCCCGTTGTTGCACGCCTCCAACCCGGAAGTGACGGATCACGTACCAGGGACGTAATCTGGCGCAGCAGTGCTGCCTTATATTTTAGTTATATGGTCAGAACGTGGTTATTTTCACACATGTTGAAATCAGCATTTTTTGCTAGAAAAACAATTATATATTTCCTGAAGGCAGGTGCCCTGTAGAATAAAATGGTGGTAGTTGCAAAATTGCAAAATGTTGCACAATATTTTTGCAATTGTTTATCAGTTGCATATTTTCAGGAAAAAAAATACACTAATATTAATGTTAACATAAACCAACACAACCTAACACAGGCTGTCCCCGGGTTACAAATAAGATTCTGAAGGTTTGTTTTTTAGTTGAATTTGTATATAAGTTGGAACAGATACATTTTTCAAGTGGAACTCCAGCCAAAAAAAATATTTTTATGTTTTTTGGATAGCATAGGGAGGTGTTAACACCCCTGTATGTTGGTTTTACTGCCTGTGCCCCTGTTCAGAAGATTTCAACTCACTTTCTGTCCCTGTAACAATTGGATTTTGAAAATTTTGGGTTGTTGTGGAAACAAGGATTGATGATAAGGCTTCAGTGGAGACACCTTTTTCTCATGATAACTCTTACAGGAATGATTTTCCCTTCCTAGGGTTAGATTTTCTCTCACTTCCTGTTGTCTCCTTCCGTTTGTAAGAATGAGTTGTATGTAAGTCGAATGTTTGCAACTCGGGGGCTGTCTGTACACACTTTTTTGGAAATGATAAAAGAAGGGGTTTCATTGAAGCCCTATAATTATTACTCTCACTGCAACTCCAGGGCTAACAAGCCACCTATATGATAGCATGGGCAATGAGAAGATGACAGGTCCTTTTTATAAGGACATGTGGGTCTATTAGACTTTTTACTGTTGAAATCTTTTGCAACAAATGGTTTTCAACTTTATTTAACTTTTATCTGTTTTTATGTTTAGAGACTTGCATATTTTTGTTTGATCAAATACAATGATTAAATATATCTATTTGAATTATTCATCAGGTGTTTTTCACAGTCTGTCTTTGCCATCTGTTGAGTGATCTGGATTAAACTGTACATGAGGAGGTACTTTTATGATAATTAGACCTCATTTTCCTTTTTTAAACGTTGCCTGCAATATGCAATGTGATGGTTTAAAAACAATTTTTAAAAATTAGGTTGGATTTTAAAGCCTTTTTAACAGCTCTATAAAGGTATGTTTTTAAACCAGACAACCTAAAATCATAAGGTAATCTTTAATCTGATATATACAAATAAAAAATCTCATCTAGGACATTGAAAACCCTTTTAGACAAATATTGCTGACAATCCATTACAAGTGTATTAATACGTACGTTTGCTATTTACATAAAACATTATAATACTAAATACATAATTATCAGTTTATGCACACATGAAAATCTAATAGGCAAATGTGTAGTAGAAAATACAGCCCAGACCAAAAACTTTTGAAACATTTTTGTTACTAATGAATTCTGAACTGGAGCTGAACATTTTTTTTCCTCGGTGATGCACAGTGGCATCATGTGTTACACTCAAAGCACAGCACAGAACACTTATACTACTCGTTTGCAGTTCTCCCTGCAGAATTACCCCTTTCACACTTTTTTTGGACCGATTTTTTGGACTGTTGACTCTGTATGCCATCAGTTGCTTCTTAAATCATAAAGCCAATGTGTAAGAAGATAAAGATAGTGTAAAGATGAATATTCTTGGTACTAAGCCAGATTGTATCAAGTGGCTGACCTAAATACCCCTTGTGTGCCTTATATAATTTGACTTTAAACTTATTGGTAGAAAACCATCAAGTGAAATTTAGGAGTTGAGAGCTTTTATGAACTCCTAAGCTAGAAAACAGGCAAACTTGGTCGGGCGCTGCAAGGCAGTCTAGTTATTTTGACAACATAAAATAAAGTTAGGAGTTCCAAGATCTTGTTGACCCTTTCAGTCTGCGGTGATCATCTGATGTTAACTGGATGAATAAAGGTCAAGCAGAAGAGAGAGGAAAATATTACTCCCAAGATTTTCAGCCTCTACTAAGGCTGATCGAAGACCCTTTGGTGCCACAAAATGTGTTGTGCACCCCCTAGGAGCTTCTGAATACAGTACCATTTCCCCACTTAAGGCACACACAGTGAGGCAAACAGCATTTTCTTCATTCTTCCACTGGTTCAAAAAAGTCTAGGTCTAGTTCTTTTATGGTTTTTATTAAGAACGATGAACTGGGATAAGAGAGGGAGCATGGGTTAATCCAAAAACTGTAGAACTGGACTCCTGAATCTCTGGCTGCACACCACAATTGCTGCTATGCTGTTGGTACCTGTACCAGAGTTAAAAAGGTACACACAGTCACTTTTCATCAGATCATCAGGTCATCTACTCACTACAGCCACAGGATCATCACTTGCCTCCTGACGTTATCCACCAGGCTCATCCTAGTGAGAGAGATGTAGACTCACATCACCATAGGATAGCTAGACTCTTTCCACCAACTTCCTCTCTCCTGTGAGCACTTCCAGACCCATCTTAATCTCCGGGCGTGGATTTGCAAATATGCCCCCCAGATAAGTGTAGCTAGGACCTTGGTGTCTTCCTCAGGGCTTTCTCCACCATCCTGCACCAGGGCAGAACCCCTGCACAGGGGTCTCCTCCAACAAGTCTGGACCCAGAAAGACTGCCCCTGCTGCTCTAGGCCCACCTCCCCAGAGATTGGCTGGAGTCCTATAAATATTCAAGTTGCCTACTCTGTTCTTCCTCCCACTTTTAAAATTGGCCAAAAGACAGGGGTAAGTAACAGAGCAGCAGCCACCTTTGAAACACTGAGCAGCCCTAAATAATTAACCCCTACTCCACTGATTACAGGGGAGCCAAACTAAATTTACCTAGCAGCCCGCTCTACCTTAGACGGGTGCTACACAGGTTATTTTAAAGAAATGGTACACAAAAATGTATAAAATAGCAGTAGGCCTGTAATACAATTCAATTGAGATGTGTGAACAGCAGGAGATAATTAGGGAACCTGTAAAAAAAGCTTATTCTGAGATAAAGAGTTCAGGCTGCATCACTGTAGTTCATTAAAGACATAAGACTGCCTGCTGACCACATTCTTTGTGCTAAAAAACTGAGACAATGCTTTGATAGTCTTTGCAGGGCAATGTGTCAGTAGAAAATTAAATCATCTCTGCCTAGGTTGGAAATTCATAAAGATGATTTGTTAGGTGCTACGTCCTGTAAAAATTGGACATAGGTCCAATACTGTAAGTTCATGTAAAGTTATGCCACACCTAGTAAACAAAGCTTTTTAGGCTCAGCTCCAGACAGGGAACTACCCATTTTTTTTTTTTTTTTTGCATTTCCCTTTGAAACACCCTCTTTTTTTAAATTGTATACATACCTTTTTTCCTGAGGCCTTTGGTTTGGTCACATGATGTCATGGGTCCCTCTATTTTCATCCGGTGGTCCAGGTCAATGCTCTGCTGCATGCCCAGAACAGTTTAGTTATGCACCCGCAGGGAGCATGTCATTGATGCCCTCTGCTCACAAGTAGAGGATTTAATAATACTCTGCATCGCAGATTGGTGAGTTGACAGGAGATGAAAGTGGGGAGGAGTACTGCAGTGGGAGCTACATGAAATTCCTTGACATTCTACCATGATGCTGCCGCATCCAAATAATAAATTACCAAAATAATATTTTTTCACACACAGCATTCCTGGTTGAGTCAAGATGATGTTTATCATAATGCTGCTGAGCCTGAACATCTATAAAGTGTTACTGTAATGGTTCTAAAGTAGTGTATACACCAGGGGTGGCCAACCAGTGGCCCGTGGGCCACATGTGGCCCGCGGAGCCCTCTGATGTGGCCCGCGACCTCCTGCTCTGGAATGGTGGGTTAGCAAGCCCAGATCACAGGTTGCCGACCCGTCATACCACAGCATCAGTGTTGTGAATGAAGCTGGTGGTAGAGAAAGAAAGTGGCTGCAGAGCAGAGCCCCATAAGCCGATGCTTCCTGTACACCGCCGGCTTTTGTTACAGGCAGAGTCTATGGCAAAGTTCAATTAACCCGCAGGATAGACACATGTGCACTATGCTGCACCCGCAGTATGGGTAAACTGCAGTACATCAGTGTGAAAGCAGTTTATGCCCTTTTCACACACTCCGCCCTACCCAATCGGACCCTCAATTTACCTCTACAGTGCGGCAGATGTAAAACAGACTTTTGTCCGTTTACTCCCGCCTGCCTCCAATCCGATCCTCTAAAAAAAAAAAATAGAAGGGAATTCGTCCCCTTCCATCTGGGTGGATCGGATCGGAGGGCCTATAGCGTAGCCGTGACCTGTCATACGCCCACTCCGCTCCGCTCATTGTGGCCCGCGACTGGTTACCAAGTTGCTTAAGTGGCCCTTGCTCTTAAAAAGGTTGGACACCCGTGGTATACACAGACATTTTCTTTTAATGCAAAAAACTGACAGATCCCTGCATCCACACAAGCGACATTGATGCAAAGATCTTCCCTGTTACGCTGTTGTATTCTGATAGTGGGACCACCCACCCCTCAGAATACAGTGATCAAGGGCTGGTTTTCCAGCAGGACCGCTGAGAAGAAGCTGATTTAAATGACAGGACTATGCATGTACCAAAACTTGGATGATTTCTGCTGAACCGGCTGAGTTTCAGTACATGAATAACCAGCTTAAATCTGTCAGTGTTTATTATAGTGTATAATAATTACTGTGCTACCAAAAAAAAGCAGATAGCTGCTAACACTACAACGTGACAAGTTGTGTAAAGATATATTTAAAAAAGTGTAGCGCTAAGAAAATTTGTACATGTAAACAAAATACAAACACAATAAGTTGTGTATCAATGATAAGTGCATAAACACTGTTAAATAAATGTGCAAGTAATGACATGAATAAATATACTCAATTACGTGCATATGAATTATACGCCAACACAATAAGTATGTGTAAAGTAATAAAGTGCATAAGTGCTAAACAAATTACATTCACTGATAGCCACAATGGTGTAGGTGATCCAAAGCAAAATGTAATGAGAAAAAACAAGTCCACAAACATTCGTGTTGGAATAAACTCACAACACACTATGCAAGTGTGAGGGAGTAAGGAGTGTATACAAATAAGGATGATGGGCGCAACAGCCTGTAGAAGAAACACCGCTTCCACACTGTGCATCCACCCCCTAAGGAGAGGGGTAGGTACCTCTTACCGGAAGATGTGGACACACACGCCAGTGGTGGTGAGTCAGACAAGCATGGAATGGAAACAGGATCTCAAACCGCTGTCTCCAGAAATCCAAAGGACACCCACGAGTCTCTCATCCGCCAAATAATTGGAAGAAGGGTCATAAAAAAAGAAGTAGGCTTCCGCATGGCATAGGTCAAAAATATATGGCTTTTATTTAAAAGTACTAACATCATAATGATGTGTACAATAAAATCTATGTGATCACAAAGTAATACAAACAAGCGCAATGTGCAGAGCTAGGAAGCAGTAAACCAACGCGTTTCATCCTACAGGACTTCAACTGGGGTGTAAGCCAGCTCCCTTAAACTGCACATATATATATATATAGTAAGTATACAAGTAAACAGATTAACAATTAGATCAACAATCAGTCATTTATTGGTTAAGTGTCTATCCATCATTGCAGACGGCGTGTGGTCCACATCTGCAGTTGCATGCTGGTAATCACATAGTCACCAATTACGGAACACATACATGAAAACCTATCCTCGTTGTGACGGAGCAGACCAGACGTCATCAACATCACGGGGACGTGTCAATTGTGCCACAACGAGGGTTGGAAAAGCGCCAATCACAAGACCCCATATTTGAGGTCCAAGCCTCGTTGTCGCAGAAAAGGAAAGCATCATCAAAACCACAGATGTGATTACCAAACCTCGGTATCACAGCACAGAGTAATTCAATAATCACCATCTCACGATAATGTGACTAAAGCTTTAAAATAATCTATGCAGACATAGGGGGTAATTTTATAAGATGAATGCGCTGCGCCGGTTCATACCTTAATTTGTGCGCCAGATAAATTATTAATTGAGTGTGTGAACCGGCGCACGCATAATCGCAACAGATAACATGCCGGCGCACGCGATAATAATATGCCATTCATAATAGCACACGCCGTATCATTAACAGTCCATTCACACAGGGGCAACACGACTTCAGGCGCGACTTACAATGCGACTTGGGGCGACTTACAACATGACTTGGGGCAACTTACAACACGACTTTAAGTCACCCCCAGGCCAGGCGACTTTAATTAAAAAAAAAAATGGCATGGGCTCCCCTCCAAGAGCATACCAGGCCCTGCAGGTCTGGTATAAATTTTAAGGGGAACCCCGCGCCAAAAAATAATTAAAAAATGGCGTGGGGGTCCCCCTCAAAATCCATACCAGACCCTTCCATACCAGAGACCCCTCTCTGCTACAAATTAGACTGATTATTAAACCAAAAATAGAGTTGCGAACTCAAGGAGTTCCATAATAAAATCTTTTTGGATAGGGGGAATCATATCACTTTTAGACAGATAGTGGTTTACAGCTGCAAAACCAAAATCATGTGGAATGCAAGTGTACAAGGCTGCGACATCTGCAGTCACAATAATTAACCCTCTCAAAAAGCCTAATTATTTTTGGTTTAATAACCAGTTTTATTTTCAAAATGACTGAAGTTATTGTGTCCAACTTACAGTCTATCTTTTTAAACTAAAAAAAAAAAAACTATTTTACTCGAAACAAAACCCTACCTGCTAGAGAGGACAATTAATTATGTTAAAGTGGTAGTAAACTCTATTCCACCACTTGTACCTACAGGCAAGCCTATAATAAGGGTTACCTGTAGATACTGTGAATATGCACTCTAAACCTCTCCTAAACTGTGCAAGTTTAGGAGAGGTTTAGAGTGCATACAGCCGGTAACATTGCACTGTATGCCAGACCTTCAAAGCCCGTGCCATAAATGGAGGCTCCTGCATGCATCCGTAGGAGTTACATTGTCCCCGGCCACTCATGTAGCTGTAAGACACGAACCAGAAGGAAGACCGGGGGGAAGATGGAAGCCCTCAGCAGTGACAGCGTGGCGCTGGAGGACTTTGTTCTAAGATAAGTCTCTCATAATGCGCTAGTATGCAATGCATACTAGCACATTAGAACATTGCCTTGCAGGGATTTTTTTTTTCATCCACTGTGACTTTAAAAGACAATTGACCACACCAATTAAATCCTGATATTGTATAGGAACAGTAACGGGAAGAGTCAAGAATTGATTGAAATTGCCTTTAATTATTATGCAGTATTAAAAGTAATTTCAACATCACACTCCTAAACAAATATAAGTTGAGAAAACATTAGATAAAAGTTAGATACAAATTCAAAGTAAGTCAGGCATCAGCTACGAACCAAGAGAAATGGGGCACCTATTAGCACTAAGGATGGGCCCGGTGTTCGATTCGAACCCATGTTCGAATCGAGCACCGGGCGTTCGCTCGCTCGGCGAGCCCAGAACTATTGGGGCCGCTCGCATCAAATTCGTGTGATGCGAGCGGCCCCGCAATGCATTGCGGCCCGCGCAGTGCAATGCTGGCTGATGATTGGCCAAGCATGCACTGTGACCCCGCATGCTTGGCCAATCACAGCGCCGGCAGCGAGGAGAGCCATAATTGGCTACAGGCAGGATGCCTGTAGCCAATTATAGCTCAGGGGCTTTAGTACACTCCCCACGGTATAAGAGGCCGCCGCGCCGGCGGCCTCGCATATTCTGTTTCAGTCAGTGTCAGCGTGTCAGTGTGCTGCTGACAATATGTGCTCTATTTCTGGGGATATGTGTGTGCATGCTGTTAGAACAGCATTGCAGTATCACATCTGGGGGGTGTCTATAGGTGGCCTGTGAAGGGGGGCAGGTTTCCTGTGCTTAGAACTTTCCCTGCAAAAAAGTGTCATTTTTGCAGGAAAAAAGCTATTTAAAAACACTCGCGGCTAATGAATTGATGGCTCCTGTAACACAGAGAACTGTCATTCATTAATAAAAAACAAAAAAAAAAGCGTAGGGGTCCCCCCAAATTCAATAACCAGGCCCTTCAGGTCTGGGATGGATATTAAGAGGAACCCCAGCCAAAAAAAAAAATGGCGTGGGGTCCCCCTCAAAATCCATACCAGACCCTTATCCGAGCACGCAACCTGGCAGGCCGCAGGAAAAGAGGGGGGGACGAGAGCGGCCCCCCCTCCCGCCTGAACCGTACCAGGCCACATGCCCTCAACATTGGGAGGATGCTTTGGGGGTCTAAGACCCCCAAAGCACCTTGTCCCCATGTTGATGAGGACAAGGGCCTCTTCCCCACAACCCTGGCCATTGGTTGTGGGGGTCTGCGGGCGGGGGGCTTATCGGAATCTGGAAGCCCCCTTTAACAAGGGGACCCCCAGATCCCGCCCCCCCCCCTGTGTGAAATGGTAAGGGGGTACAAAAGTACCCCTACCATTTCACCAAAAAAGTGGCAAAAATGGTAAAAATGACAGGAGACAGTCTTTGACAATTCCTTTATTAAAATCTTCTTTCTTCTTTCTTCATCCTTCGGTTTCTTCATCTTCTCCTTCCGTCATCTTCTTCCATCTTCTTCTTCCATTTTCTTCTTCCTCCGATCCGCTTCTTCTTGCGCTGGTCTTCTCGTCCTTCTCGTCCGGCATCTTCTTCCGTCGGCGTCGGTGTCGGTGTCTCTGTCTCTTCTTGGGCCGCTCCGCGCAATGGGAGGCTCCCGCTGTGTGAGGCTCCGCTCCGTCTGACAGGTCTTTTATAATGGAGGGCACCTGGTGACCCCGCCCCCGCTGACGCACAGGGACGTCATGGGGAATTCCATGATGGCTTTCCCCATGACGTCAGAGGGGGGCGGGGTCACCAGGTGCCCTCCGTTTTAAGATGGAGCGGAGCCTCACACAGCGGGAGCCTCCCATTGCGCGGAGCGGCCCAAGAAGACACCGACGCCGACGGAAGAAGATGCCGGACGAGAAGGACGAGAAGACCAGCGCAAGAAGAAGCGGATCGGAGGAAGAAGAAGATGGAAGAAGAAGATGGAAGAACATGACAGAAGGAGAAGATGAAGACACCGAAGGATGAAGAAAGAAGAAAGAAGATTTTAATAAAGGAATTGTCAAAGACTGTCTCCTGTCATTTTTACCATTTTTGCCACTTTTTTGGTGAAATGGTAGGGGTACTTTTGTACCCCCTTACCATTTCACACAGGGGGGGGGGCCGGGATCTGGGGGTCCCCTTGTTAAAGGGGGCTTCCAGATTCCGATAAGCCCCCCGCCCGCAGACCCCCACAACCCATGGCCAGGGTTGTGGGGAAGAGGCCCTTGTCCTCATCAACATGGGGACAAGGTGCTTTGGGGGTCTTAGACCCCCAAAGCATCCTCCCAATGTTGAGGGCATGTGGCCTGGTACGGTTCAGGCGGGAGGGGGGGCCGCTCTCGTCCCCCCCTCTTTTCCTGCGGCCTGCCAGGTTGCGTGCTCGGATAAGGGTCTGGTATGGATTTTGAGGGGGACCCCACGCCCTTTTTTTTGGCTAGGGTTCCCCTTAAAATCCATACCAGACCTCAAGGGTCTGGTATGGATTTTGAGGGGGACCCTACGCCATTTTTTTTTTTTTTTGGCTGGGGTTCCCCTTAATATCCATCCCAGACCTGAAGGGCCTGGTTATTGAATTTGGGGGGACCCCTACGCTTTTTTTTTTTTTCATTTTTTTTATTTTTTATCAATGACTTTTTTTTATGAATGAGTTTCAATGAATGTCTGTTCTCTGTATTACAGGAGCCGTGAATTAACATTAGCCGCGAGTGATTTTAAATAGCTTTTTTACTTTCAAAAATGACACTTTGCGCATACAGTTCTAAACACGGGAAACATGCGCCCCTTCACAGGCATACTATAGACACCCCCCAGTGCATACTATTATGTATCCCTCAATCCGCCCCAGGTACGAAATTTAAAGGAATATTACACTTTTATTGTTTCAATTTAAGCATTATTAAAATCACTGCTCCTGAAAAAACGGCCGTTTTAAAAAAAAAAAATTTTGCATTGATACATGTCCCCTGGGGCAGGACCCAGGTCCCCAAACACTTTTTATGACATTAACATGCATATTAGCCTTTAAAATTAGCACTTTTAATTTCGAACGTTCGCATCCATTATAACTAATAGGGTTCTAAAGCTCGCACGGACTTTAGGTCCGTTCGCGGGTTCTGGTGCGAGCCGAACGGGGAAAAAAAAAAAAGATTTTACTTCGGTTCTACTTTAAGTTTCTTTAAATGAGAGGATAATACGCATGTGCATACGTCTTTTTTTCCACGTGAGCAAATTAATATATATAACTGCATTATAGCTGCAATATTGTGTGTCTTTTACATTTGCCTAGATTTAACTTTATATAATGTAGTGTTAAAATAAGGCAGAAAGAGGTAAGATAATTAGTGATGGGACTTTATGTGAGGCATGTTACTTCAAAATAATTATACAGAAAATACATAAGGTACATTTTATTTTACATTTAAAATTAAAACATACCATAATCTCAAAATACATAATGCAATTTTGGTAATATGATCAGAAAAAAACATTTAAAAAGCTGACATATAGCACATGATTATTGAAATAAATTCATAGTATACAGATACATTTAGACTATCTAGGCATTTTAAAACACGTTTTGTGGATCTGTCCACTCATCAGGAGTATAATGCCAAAAATATCTAAAAATCTGGAAAATAAAAGTTGTATATTGGTAAAAATGTCCCTACATTGGGCAAAAAAGAGAAAGATCTTAAGGGGACAGAAGGTCTGATACTTACATGTCAGCTCAAAAAGTTGGCCTAGCTAATAAGTGGGGCAAACGGGAGGTATGTCAAATGTAATTTCTGACCCGGGGCTGAGGCAGGAACAACCCGTCCAGACCAGGGGAGCAGCCAAGGAACAGGCCAGGTTGCCATGATGTAATCCATGGGAAATGAAAAAGTGGGGGGACACATCTACCCCATGCTAATCTGAAAAATATACATGTGTACAAATATATAAAGGTAAATATGTGAAATGGGTATATAAGAAAGTGTATTAGTATCTAAAGATTGTGTCCAAACTACCCAATAAAGAACATCAGAATGTGACCAGAAAGTGACAAGGAAAAAGCTAAAGATAAAAGATGTTCTCTTTTGGACACATTTATATATTTGTACACGTGCATAGTATATAGTGCAGTTCATTTTGTATATATAATGCAGTTCAGAGTATTTAGTGCAGTCCGTGTAGTATATACAGTATAATACAGTTCAGAGGATATAGTGAAGTCTGCGTAGTATATATAATGCAGTGGAGAGTATATAGTGCAGTCATTGTAGTAATATAATACAGTGGAGAATATATAGTGCAGTCCGTGTAGTATATATAATACAGTGCAGGGTATATAATGCAAAGTATATAATACAGTGTATTAAAATGATTAAGGGGAACCCTATGACAGAATTAAGAAAGAAAATGGCGTGGGGTCCCCCCCAAAATCCACACCAGGCCCTTTTGGTCTGGTATAGATTTTAAGGGGAACTCCACGCCAATTTTTTTAGTTTAGAAATATCATTATTGCTACGGCATGTTCTACACATCGCACATATGCCCCACTTCACAGGCAGACTAAGGGGACCCCCCAGGCACAATATTTAACCACCTAAATACAGTGCACTTACACGCCCTTCCTGCCCAGATCAATTTTCACCTTTCAGCGCTCTCACACTTTGAATGACAATTACTCATGCAACACTGCACCCGTAGAGCTTTCTTTTGGTGGTATTTAATCACTAGTGGGTTTTTTATATAAATAAAAAAAGACCGTAAATTTTGTAAAAAAAATGCCTTTTTCTTTGTTTCTGTCGTAAAATTTTGCTAATTAGTAATTTTTCTTCATAAATTTTGGCCAAAATGTATACTGCTACATTTCTTTGGTAAAAAATAACCCAAATTAGTGTAGTCTACAAACTATGGTGCCAATCACTGAAAATTGATCACATCTGATCAGGCCAACAAGTCAAGAAAGAACAAATACCCCTCAAATTACCCCTTTTTAGAAAGTAGACATTCCAAGGTTTTAAGTAAGTCGCATGGTGAGTTTTTTTAATTTGTAATTTTTTCCCACAATTCTTTACAAAACTAAGATTTTTTTTTACAAAATTGTCATATTATCAGGTTATTTCTCACACACAGTATATGCATACAACAAATTACACCCCAAAATACAATCTGCTACTCTTCCTGAATATGGCGATACCACATGTGTGAGACTTTTTACACAGCCTGGCCACATACACGATCAGTGTGTGAGGAGGAGAACCCGGTAACATCTCGTTACCGCTCTATGTTTACATTTAGTAATTGGCTGTGAAAGGATCACAGCCAATCACATGGTAAACAGCCACCGGCCAATGGCTGTTTACCAGCGTTGGTGACAAGCAGTGTTCTCGGGAACACGCCGCCACTGACGTGCACATGCAGCGTGCTCGCGCACATGCGCCATACAAAGTGGAGCAGTACCATTTGTGTTATCACATGGTAAACAGCCATGCCCAATGGCTGTTCACCCCCCTCGGGGGCGAGCGGTGTCTCTGTGACACGCCGCCACCGAAGGAACAGGGATGTGCACACACGATCACGCGCATTCCTGTTTAAATGGACGGACGTCATATGATGCCCCGCCCCCAGAACAAGAGCCGTGCCATATGATGACTGGCGGTGGCAAGGGGTTAAAGGAATATTTAATTTTTATTGTTTTACTTTAAGCATCATTAAAATCACTGCTCCTG
>CM053027.1:177305733-177366575 GCA_028564925.1 Lithobates sylvaticus | reverse complement strand
AAAGATCACACCACAAAAGCATACCTATATAGTTGGATGTGTTCAGGCTAAGGGGAGGCCAAGAAAGGAAAAGACACTTCACCTCACTGATATGGAGCATATAGGAGAATTGGTCACCGTATATGGTGTAGATTATTATAAAAAGCACACCTAATGGGAATAAATCAAGAAAGTGTATCAGTGATGGACTAGGGTTCCCATTTCACATTGCAAAGAGGGGTGGCAAAAGCACATTGTTTCAAACTCTAATAGATGAAAAACGATCTGGAAGTGCACGTCTATATGCAACACCAATCAGAATTGATGCACCTGCAAACTATATTCAGTGAGAAAAGGTAATTATACCCTCACCAGATAAGCCATGCACACAATCGACCTTAAACAAAGCAAACAATGTATATCTCACCCAAAAACAGAAAGTGTTTAATTCAATGTCTGGTCCATCAAGTGTGGGCAAATCTGCACTAACACCCAAGGCATCTCCACAGGAGATTTGTCTGGGTCTCCCAAGAGCCCACTAGTCCAGCACAATAACCCCCACACAGACCTGCCCTTAAGCCCAGGTTCACACTAGCGCAATCTTAGACATCACATGTGATTTGCACCCGCACTGCAGGTGCAGATTACATGCAACATCTGTGAGATGCGAGTTCAGCCATATAGTTTGTATGGCTGAACTCACATTAAATTCGCAGAAAAAAAGTGCAGGGACTTTTTTGGCCCCTCATGGGTGTTCCTCCAATTCCTGTCCGAGTTCATATTTCGCACCGATCTGGGGGTGTCATTAACAATGTAATGACACCCGCAGTGTTTCGCAGAGGGCAGTGTGAACTGCCTGCAGGAGAGATGCGAGAACCAGCACTGTAATCGCGCTGGTTCCCGCATTGCATCAGTGTGAACCTAGGCTCAGGGGCCCAAAAGGGGGATGGTCACTGAGGAACTGGGTGGGCCCTAGAGTTGCCACCTCATCCCTTTAAACCCGAACACATATTAATTACACAGGTTCTGTGGCTGATTAAGGTGATAATTAAAATCACTTGTTGCCTTATCTGCATTTAATTAGCCTCAGAACATGTGTAATTCATATGTGTTTGGGTTTAAAGGGATGAGGTGGCAACCCTAGTGGGCCCTCCCTCAATTGGCCAATCCAAAAATCAAATACATAATGAGGGTGCCAAAACAGCACCCAAACACACCTACATAGGTGTTTGTCAGGCCCAACGCCATGTTTGCCCTCACCTGCGCTCAGGAAGAGGAAATGGCATCGGGGTGTGCCGACCGGAAGTGATGTTGGAGCTCAGTGGGTGGAGTTGGTTGTCAAAGGCTAACCAGGTGCCGAATCAGTCCGACATCATGCCAGGATGTAAAAGACGCCCCCTAGGGGGTCAATGGGCCGCAATTCAACCCAAAGAGATAAACTCCAATGCGCCAGCATCAATCCCCATCTTAGGCATCGGAAAGCGTCATGAGCCTAACCATACAATAGACCAGTGCGCCACCCACAGGGACCAGCCCGCAAAATGTGAGAAAACCAAGAACAAAGCAACTGTTCATATCAGTCAGTCTCCACCAATAGGCAGACCTTAAAAAATCCTTATCTAAGACATAATGTCCAAATGGATAACTATACCAAGGCCAAATGAGACCTAGTGAGAACACATCCAAGGACAATCTCATTCCTGTCTTACTCAATCTCACTCCCTATCCATTCACCCCCAAAAAACCCAATCCCCCCCTTTCCCTTACTCCTTTTTCTGCTCTGCTATTTTTCCCCCCTTTCCTTTCCTCCCCCCCCCCCTTTTGTTGGCGGTTGACACCCCCACGCTCCTGGCTGCCCTCGATCCAATATTATACTTGATTATGTCATATTATATGTATTGTTCTCTTATTGTATATTTGTTTCTCTTTTTTATTCCCAATATAGAAAGCTCCTGAGGAAGCGTCTTAGGACGCGTAACATGTAGAGCAACTGCAAACAAGCTGTTTTTCTGTATGATTGTATCGCTCACTGATGGTTTCGTGTTTTTTTGTTTATTTTAATGTCACAATCTTTCTAAGGAAACTTGAATGATTATATTTAAGTATAGTGACCCCATTGGAACCACTTTGTTACTACCTGAGCGTACCTATACATCAGCCTGTTAAATATTTCTATAGTGTGCCAGGTTGTTTATTTCCAAACAATCTGTTTTAAACTTATAATTTATCCTTATATTCTTTCTTTTTATATGTTTTTAATAAAAAACTTGTTATATCTATCTTACGCCTAAAAAGTCCATCATTCTCCAACATCAATTTGTTGACAAAAATACCTAACATTCAGACATCCAAGGACAAGGTACTCGCAAAAAAATTAAAAAACACACACCCACAAACACCAACCTTCCAACACAAAAAATAAATAAATAAATAAAATGGGGGGCCACAATGGAAGGATAAATTAATTAGAGGGGCGCACAATCTCACAATAATATGCAATATGAACAGAAGTATCAATAGAGAAAAGGAAACATAGGACAGGAAAGCGCATCGGAATCCCCATCAGGTATGAAGAAAAGGAGCATAGTGGACAAATCCATTTAACCCAGGAGGGCGATCAGCTTATTTTTTCATACACGCAATTTTTTATATATATTTTTCCCATTTTTTTAGGTCTATTGTACGTTTTTTTGTTGCAAAATTTTCTCACAGTCTTTTAATTTATCTTTATAAGGCTTTAGTTTTTGCTTTTTCCACTTCCTGGTCTCCTTTAATATGGCTACCCTGTTTATGTGGATCATAGTTGTTATATATATTTTTAACTTGTTTTTAATAAATACTATGCTATGAATATTTTTTCTCTGGCGTTGGTGATTCTCCTGCTTTTGATCAGATGAGAGAAAACTGTTTCTCTGATGGCCTTAGAAAAAGGATCAGAATATCAATCATATCCATTGATTACCACATGCATCCATAAGAGGAGATCCAGTGATTAATACATGTGCTTTTGTTGTCCTATAATTTAGACAGCAATAGGCTCTGCTGAGTTTGCATTTCATATATTTTTGGTGGAGGCAAGACACCAAGGGTGATATTCAGACACAGCTGATCTGCTTTAGACAGCAATAGGATAGTTTGCATTTCATATATTTTTGGTGGAGGCAAGACACCGAGGGTGATATTCAGACACAGCTGATCATCTGCAGGTTGATTTTTATTGTTTATTTTTACAAGCAGTCCATCCATTAAGGGCGCCCCTTCTATTACGCCACCCCCTATATGAGTAATGGATAGATTCATGCATAGCATGAATCTAACCACGGCCGCCGCGGGCACCCCCTATTCATGTGTCCGGCCCCTTTAAGGATGCCGGGCGCATGAACTACAGCGGCAGGGGTGATTTTTTAAGCACCTGATTAGATCCATAGGCTCTAATAGGCTTCAAAATAGGGTGGACTTGTGGTGCAGAGCATTGCGCTCGGAGCCCACCCAGGTGTGTTAGAAAAGCAAATGAATGTTCGCTTTTCTAACACTGAACCGCCTCTCTGCCAATCAGGAAGCACAGGTCTGATACCCATCACCTGATTGGCTGAAAGGACAGGCGATCCTTTTGGACTCCTAGCAGGAGGAAAGAAGAGATGCATGGCAGAAGCATGGAGGACACAGGAGCCACTGCCTGACCCACAGCTTACCGCTGCCTGACCCGCTGCCCGTACCACAGCTCACTGTTGTCACCCGCTGCGTGACCTGCCACCAAGATGGGGTAAGTGCCAGTCAGATGATGAGCGAGCTGGCAGGAGGGCAGGAGGTCACAGTGGCTGCATTTGATGGGCACAGTGGCTGCATTTGATGGCATAGTGGCTGCATTTGATGGGCACAGTGGCTGCATTTGATGGGCTCAGTGAGGCTGCAATTGATGGGGGTTTTTTTCAGTATTTTTCAGTTTGTTTGCACCCCCCCAAAAAATCCTTTTATATGTACTTTTTGGTGTTTGTATATTTACACTAATCACATGCTGCTGCTCATAGACCAATTTAGCACTGACACAATATATTTTTGAGAAATGCAAAAGCAACCTGAAGCAGCTTGAGAAGTCCCATATGTAGTATGAAACAACTCATTGAGCATCTAAAAAGCAAAAGAAAATATCTCAGTCAAAGCATCTCAGAGACACCTAAAAGTCTGAAGCCCATCTATACAAGCCCTAATCTTAACATGTTGCATTGGTCATGCTTGTGAGCCTTTTTCTCAGTGAGAATTGCTGGGGTAACTTGTTATCTGGGAGCAGAAATTAAATGCCCAATAAAAGATTAAACTTAAAATTTTGGTTTGGTCCTAGGCACATTCACTGAGTAAAAGTGAAGAAAAATCCATAATGGTCACTAGTTGTTGCCAGAATAGAAATGGAGGGGTCTTCTGAATGGGATACATGTTTGGGTAACAACTTTTTAGAAACTGATTTACCTCACGTTAACCACTTCAGCCCCGGACCAATTGGCAGCCAAAGGACCAGGCCCCTTTTTGCAATTCGGCACTGCGTCGCTTTAACTAACAATTGCGCGGTCGTGCGACGTGGCTCCAAAACAAAATTGGCGTCCTTTTTTTCTCACAAATAGAGCTTTCTTTTGGTGGTATTTGATCGCCCCTGCGGTTTTTATTTTTTGCGCTATAAACAAAAATAGAGCGACAATTTTGAAAAAAATGCAATATTTTTTACTTTTTGCTATAATAAATATCCCCAAAAAATATATAAAAAAAACATTTTTTTTCCTCAGTTTAGGCCGATACGTATTCTTCTACATATTTTTGGTAAAAAAAATCGCAATTAGCGATTATTGATTAGTTTGCGCAAAAGTTATAGCGTTTACAAAATAGGGGATAGTTTTATAGCATTTTTATTAATATTTTTTTTTTATTAGTAATGGCGGCGATCGGCGATTTTTATTGTGACTGCGACATTTTGGCGGACACATCGGACATTTTTGACACATTTTTGGGACATTTGTCATTTATACAGCAATCACTGCTATTTAAATAGCACTGATTCCTATGTAAATGACAGTTGTAGTTAGGGGGTTAACCACTAGGGGGCGGGGGGGAGTCAGTATGACGTGTTGTGTTTTTTTTTACAGTAGGGGGGCGTGGCTGTACGTCTGACGTCATTGATCGGCGTTCCCGATGACAGGGAACCGCCGATCACTGACAGTCAGTGTAGGAAGCGCGGGGAGAGGTTTGTTTACATAGACCTCTCCCCGTTCTTCAGCTCCGTAACCCGATCGCGGGATACCAGCGGCGATCGGGTCCGCTGGTCCCGCGGCCGTGGTCACGGAGCTCCCGACCGGGCGCGCGCGCGCGCGCCCCCCGGGCAGGCAAATTAAAGGGGACGTACAGGTACGTGCTTTTGCCTGCCCGTGCCATTCTGTTGACGTATATCTACAGGAGGCGGTCGGGAAGCGGTTAAGGACATGTATTCTCTCTTCTTGCCGGGTCTATAGAACAGGAAGTGTAGGAAAATCTGCCTAATGATACACAGTTGGGCAGGGATTATAACCCTTTCCCTAAGCCATTAAAATCCCCCATACAATTGTGACTTCAAGTATACTTTAATCATGTACTGAGATAATCGAAAGGCTTTAATTCTGGACTTTTTCTTTCTGGAGTCTCCTGACTTTGGATGGAGCATTTGGAACACCTTAAATAATAACAGTGCTTGTTGTATTCAATATTTTTTTGTTAGAAGGGTTACTATATGGACCAAACTGGGTCTGCTGATCAGTTTGGCGGACCCATATTTCTGGCAGTCACAGCTACGGTTATCTCACAGTCAGTGGCGTCTCCAGCTTTCATATTTAGGGGGGCACATGGGGGGACAGGGACAAAAGTAGGGGGGCAACTATAAAATGCAAATATATATATATATATATCCTGGGGCCCTTTACTACGATCCCACAACAGGTCCTTTCACATGTTCTGCAGTGAGCTCCCTTCCTACTGTATTGGGGCCCCCCAGGGTGGCAGAAGAGATATGTCACCAGCATACCAAGAAAATATAAGGGTCCAAAGCAGTGGGAGAACTATCAGGGTTGCAAAGGTTGTCTTGCCACCGGGCCTTGGTGTTCTGCCACTTGAGTTCCTGCACCTATTTTCTGAGAAAAAAAAGCCACACCACACTATTTTCATAGAAGCTGAGGAAGTGGGCTCACAAGGCCGTATAGTTATTCCAACCCTAAAAAATTATTTAGATCATGAATAAAAGAGGACTTCAGTAACAATCTTAATAAATAAGGGTTTAATCTCCAAAGAAGAAAAGTATCCCTATTTTTACTTTCAAATTGTATTCCTAATCAACAATTATCAGAATTTCCCCTAACCCTATATTTAATCTTATGAAACAGTGATATAATATTAGGGGAGCCAACTGCTAAATCTATCCTTGACAAATTCGCATGCACAAGAATATATTTTCTCTATATATATATTTTGATAGTGTGTATCAAGCACTATATATCTGTTAACCCAAGCTCTTCTAGTAACTTGCAGCCTGCTTGTAAACATACTAACACCTTGTGAATAAAAAGAACAAGAGTGTATATCCTGAGAAAAAATAAACACTTGTAGATACCTCACTGTATCTGGCTTAACATGTGTCTCCTGCAAAAAAAATATAAACAGGCTAATATTGTTTCAATAGGTAAAAAATTGCAACCGCTTAGTTGAATACCTATTCTAAATAAATGTAATGATTATAATGTAATAACATATTTTACAATTCAAACAACACAATATGTATTAATTATGATGTGAAATAGCATTGTTCCCCATTGAAAATAACACCTGCTCAAACTTGACGTTAGGGGACCGAAAAAATAGAAATAGAAAATAGTAAAAATCAACATCTTCTAGTAATATCAGGTGCAAAATTCTAGCCAATAATTTAATCAAAATTTCTCATTCTTAGTAAATCATGAAGCTGCATCACCCTATGTATCAAAAAAAGTGTGCTTCTCCCATAGCAACAACCCTTAACTATGCAGGGTAAAACATTTTCAACTGGATTTAGTGATATATTTACAATATTGTAAATTCCTCAAGGCAGCATTCTCCCTGCAGATACCAGTAGTGCTTCTGTGCAGTGTACTGGGCTGTGTTAGTACCACTTTTGCTCCATTGCAGTCTGGGTTGCGCTGTAACAGTAGTGCTACTATGCAGTGCAGTGGCGCTCCATCGGTCCAGGGGGTGGCGGTAGACAGACCTGACTATGGACCCCCCCTCCCCTGTTGCTCCAGCCCGCACTGCGCACGATAACCCCCTCCCCCAGTCGCTGGCTCACTTAACCCTTCCGGTGTAAAGAGAGATCAGTCTGAAGATAGGGGTGGGGATGTCTGTGTCAGTGCACACGGTGTGGACTTTGCTGGGTGTCAATGGCTCACTCAACTCTCCTCCCAGGACATGATAGTCTGCTGGCTGGGATCCTCTGACTCCTGCCACATCTGATCCAACACAGACCAGGCCCCCCCAAAATCAGCACACACAGTCCGATCTCCCACCCCGATTGCTGACCCAGATCTGATCCCCGATGGGTGACAGCGGGAGCGGGTGTCTGGGCACAGCCTCCGAGCAGTGTGGACATAGCTCACAGCCCGCACTCTTCTCTTATCGCCCCAGAGAACCTCTGGCAGGGTTGGAAAATGTTTCCCTGGCTCAGTGTTGGCAGAAGACAGGCTCATTCTTCCATCCCCCATGTCTGCCGTCCTGTCACTTCGATCACATCGTCCCCCCGAAGCAGCGCTCATCTGATGGCTCCGATAGAGAGGAGGAGGAGCTGGAGGGGCTGAGAGCTGTGTTTCCCCAGAGAGCCTCCCTCCTCCTCCTAAGCCAATGGAATTGCTTCTTCTTTTGATCAATCGAGAAACGGGTTTCAGGACCCGCTTTTTGATTGGCCAGGAGGAGACTCAGTGTGACAATAGCGAATATTCATTTGCTATTGTCACACACTTGGGTGGCCTCAGGGTGCAGTGCTCTGTGCCCCGAGCCCACCCTTTTTTGAAGCCTATAAGAGCTTCTGGCTCTAATCACATGCTTCAAAAAACAATATGCACCCGGCGCCCTGCATGTAGATTAGCGGAACGGGCGCATGGATATGTGGGTGGTGCCCCTGCACCCCTAATGAACGGGCCGCCACTGAGTGCCAGACCCAGCACCATATGCTTACAGCACCACAGGATTCAGGAGCTGCACAGCACAGGATAAGCAGCGCTCTTTAGGAGCAGCACAGCACAGGATAGGTTGCCAGCAATGCAAATTTGCTTCAATCATAATGAACTATACCTGAATAAAAAACATACTTGTGTGTCAAAAGTCCATTCAAAATGCTGCATGTCCATTTTTGTGCATTGGTAGTCCATTCATAATGTATCGAGCTGCCTTAACCTCCCTTGCGGTATGATTATGAATCGCAGTTCATATTGGGGTTATATACTAAAGGGAAATCCATTTTGCACTACAAGTGCACTGAAAGTGCACTTGGAAGTGCAGTCACTGTAGATCTGAGGGGAAGATATGAAATAAGGGGAAGCTGTACTGAGTTTATCATGCAATCATGTGCAAGCTAAAATGCTGCTTTTTTATTTCCTTGCATGTCCCCCACAGATCTACAGCAACTGCTTTTTCAGTAGTGCACGTTCAAGTGCACTTAAAGTGCAAAGTGGATTTTCCTTTAGTAAATAATCCCCATTGTCTTGCATGGAAATATTATGTTTTATATTGTAGGGCTGTAATTCTTAGTAATAAGCTGGATGAAGGATTAAGCCCGGTTTCACATTGCCTGCGACTTCAAAGTCGGACTCCAGTGTGTATTTGGCACAACTTGCATGCGACTTCTTTAACAGAAGTCAATGCAAGTCGGACCAAAAGTAGTGCACAAACCTTTTTCTAAGTCAGAGAGATGTAAGTTGCACTAGAACGATTACATATCACAAGGTCGGAGCGATTGTCCCATCAGTGTGAATCGGACCTAAAACAGAAGCACTATTACATTTGTGAAAGTCAAGAATAAAATGTTATTTGTGAGCAAAAAGGTCAGAATAAGCATATGCTAGGCTCAAATTTTTTTTTTTATAGCTCTGCTGTACATAAGATTGCAAAAGGCTGATACCAAGTTAAATGCGGCCTACGTTCATTTTTTACCTAAATCACACTGTAATCTTTTGTTTCTATGCAGACCTGAAGAAAGAGATACCTGTAAGCCCCAAAACATCTTGATGATTACAAACTTTTATCGGATTACAAAAATGTAATTCTGGCGTGTAACTTGTGAAACTGTGCTTCTTTCTATCTTTTATCTTGCACCCATGTTTCCATAAAGCCCACTTAAAGTGTAAGTAACCACCCCCCCCCCTATTGTTTTCAGCCAAGGAAGCTGCCATTTTGGTTTCTGCTTAATCTTCAACTGCCATGATGCTGCACATGTGATCAGTTATGACACCAGCCATTGGATGGTCTGACAGTTTGGTTGAGAGCACAAACAATGGGAGTGTTACATTTCTGGCACGTGCTGGAAATTAAATTGATAAATGGATGGGTTTACTTCCGCTTTAAGACTCCTAGGACTAGTAGAGCTGTCAGCCAACTGTCACAAAATACCTATGGTAAACAGATTTCCAGGTATCTTCAAACTGACAACAATATTTAAAGTAGGATGTCATGGTTGGCAAATTATCTGTGAAATAAATTAGAAAATGTATTTAAAATAAAATAGAAAAAAAGGACAATAGTATCCTTGGTTAACACCAGCTTGCTTCTCCACCATATTTATTAATTTGCTATGAAAACACAGAATGCCCCTTACCGATTTCTTGTGAAAATTACCATATATATATAAAATGTATTAAAAAGCCTGTCTTCTTTTTAGGGGAACTGACATTAGAAGAATTTATTGGTGGAATACAAAAGGATCCTGACCTTCTCGAGCTCATTTCTAAAAGTTTCGATCTCTCCAATGTGCTGAAAACAATCCAAAATGGAAGACGGAGGAGTATGCCTTGAAGAATGTTTCCTGTCTAGGATATCTCTAACCGTCTTACTACAAGAATATGCCTTTCTGCAGTGAGAAGATGTCATGTTGCATGAGGATTTTCCCATTGATCTGTCAGAGATTATAAGAAGTAGAGCGGTAGTAAGATATAAGTGGTGCAATCTTTCAAAGACTTCTCTTGAAGGAATAATACATTTACATTACGTAATATAACAAGGCTGTACAAGGCTTCAGTTGGCCAGGGAAAAGTAATCTTTTTGATATTAATTGATTCAAATCCAGTTTAAATGGATTTAAAAGGAATTGACTTTCATCTGGATTAGTTAGGATAAAAGGAGGGGCCGTCTGACCTTTTTTGTTTAACTAACCGCTACTTTCATGCTAACCCGACAGACTTTAAAATAAAAAAGTTTCTAAAAAGGTCATGGTCATTCTGACAAAAGCTGAAGATGACGAATAAAAGACAATTGCAGCATTTTATTCCTATTTAAACTTGTCTGGAAAGAAAACTGTGGCAAACAACGTGCAGATCTCAGGGGCACAATCTACGTGTAAATGTTGATTATTTATATCTTTATGGTTATAATACACATTCTTGTTTTTTTCTCTTTAAATATAAATACATATTATGTTCTTAAAATATACTTGAACAACACGGGTCATAGGTTTAATAGATGCTTATTAATAATATTTGAGTTTCTGAAATAGATTTTAGAAGGGTTAGATCCTCTACTTTAATGCAGTTTGTGTCACAACTGGGGCAATTCATTATCTCTATTGGGATACAGACAGCAATCAAAACCAGACACTAGTTATAGGCCTTTCCCATTCTTTAAAAATATATTTTTTTAAATTCTGTTTATATTTGTGCGCACATTAATCAATTTTCATTGCTTTCAGTTCTATAGGACACCCAGCAAACAGACAGGAAGGGGGGATAACTAAAATGTAATAATTATGTAAAACGCTTGTATTGTAACCTGCATTTTCAGTCTGAATAGTGCTCATGTGTCAGATGCTATAAATATACAAATAATGGCTTAAGACACTCATTAGACATTATTTTTGGTTTTGAGAACCAGCCTCAAGTAACTGCTGCCTGTGAGAAATCACAAAGCCTTCCAACTAGAAGGCCTATGTTTTTTTTTGTTAGGTACCATATTGTACTATATTGCGATAGTGGCATTATGGTAGTAGTGAATGGGAGGAGAATGCATCAAACTACATTTTTTCTTAGAATTTAATGCATGACAAAGGCAGAAAGCACCTTATCTAGGTAATAAAGATCAATACTGTGATCACACACCAGCAAACACCACAGATGTATTTATGTAATCTCCTGAGCCCAAGATTAGCAACACTCAATCCAGACAAAGCTATATAGCTAATAAAGCTGAATCCCTTGTCTGGGTCAGCCTGCACACGTGCCTGACCACATATCCAAGAACTGGAATTTGTAGGTACAGGACTTCTTTAACCACATTACGACACTCCTTTTCTGCCAGGCCATTTTTCAGCGGTGATAGTTTGGCTTACAATTACTCCACCATGCAACACTATACCAAAATAAATTTTACATTATTTTTTATACAACAGATAGAGCTTTCTTTTGGTGGTGTTTAATCTGCTGCCCATTTAACACATATATACAGTGGCAAAAGGGTGATTTTAACATATACGTCACTGGGCAACTAGCCCAGAGACAAGCTGCCAAAGACATATGAACAATATTAGTGGAGTGTGTATGGGACATCATTGGCGCGTGATCGATCGCGTATAGAAAACATCAGTTCGGAGTGTTATCATCAGAAATTTGAGTACTTATTACAAAAGAAAAAGCCTTTGTTGACCATACATATAATATGTAAGGTCATGAAGTCCAGGTGAGGGCATTCCAGGTGAATTTAGAGGAAGATTGAAGTGCACGATTAATGGTGGAAAGACATTTATTTATAAACACTTATGAACATTCTTTAGCATTTTTGATATATATTGCTCAATTTTGATTTGTAGTTTATTTTGCACTGAAATAAAGGGGTACAGCATAAGCGCTCTTGGTCTAAACAAACTATTGGTAGCTCTACAGCAAAAAAAACAAAAAGGTTGTTCAGGAGTTTCACCTTAGTAAAATTGTCTGGGCTGGGAAGAGTATAAATTTATCGATAATAGAAAGTAACACTTCCACAGCCCATAGACAAAAAACATTCACCTAAATACCTATAAGTTAGTGATTAGGTGAGTTCCTCTGAATCAGGTTTGCATATTAGAAAAAAAAGGGGGAGTGAGAAAGTGGACCAAAAACCCAAACAGGATTCTTCAAAAAGAAATCTTTTTGCTATTTCCAGTTTGTTTATTTTTGAAGAATCCTGTCCGGGCCTTTGGTCCACTTTCTCTCTCCCCCCTTTTTTTTTTTAACTATTGGTAGCTGGCAGGACAGTCTCTCGAAGGGGTTAATAACCACTTGGTTTACTTTTTTTACTACGTAAAGATAAAAAAAATTATAGTTTTGAAAGAAACCAAGACAATAACAGTTTCCCTGACTTTTTAGTAAAAACATATCAAATCAAAATGCCTGGACAGTACAAACACCTCCAAAATAAACCCTTTTTTGGAAAATGGACACCCCAAGGTGTCTCTAATTCTTTGCCACAAATCAGAAATGATTAAACATGCTGGTATTAAGGTGGTTAAAAAATTAATTAAGTGTGCATTGTCTTTAAAATTCACCCACTGAAGTCAAGAGTAAACGCCTGGTACGCACTAATGCCACGTACACACGATTGCACATTCCGACAACAAAATCCATGTTTTTTTTCAGAAGGATGTTGGCTCAAACTTGTCTTGCATACACACGACCACAGAAATATTGTTGGAAATAACGATCATCAAGAACGCGGTGACATACAACACATACGACGAGCCAAGAAAAATAAAGTTCAATACCCAGTGCGGCTCTTCTGCTTGATACTGAGCTTGCGTGGAACTTTGTGCGTCAGAATTGTGTACACACAACGGATTTTGTTGTCAGAAAACTTGAGATCCAGATCTCAAATTTTGTTTGCAGAAATTCCGACTGAAAATGTCCAATGGAGCCTACACACGGTCGGAATTTCCGACAAAAAGCTCACATCGAACATTTGTTGTCGGAAAATCCGACCGTGTGTATGCGGCATAACAATTTTTTTTTCTCCGGCTTGCATGAAAAAACTGACAGCTCCGGTCCGAGCCACTGTACTAACCAACCATGCGAGGTTAGTTCCCCCCAACATTCAGGCCGCGTATATGGGGCTTTAGGCAGGGCATAGATGATGCATTTTGAGTTTGAGATTGAATGAAAAAACTGATTTGATTCCCCCATTAACACACTCAGTGTTGATGGAGGAAACTCCCCCACAGAGCTATTGTATTCTGACAGTGTACATTCCGTCAGTATACAATGATCAGTGTTGCCAGCTATGTTGGTGACACTGATTGAGGGGGGAAAATGTCAGGCTGGTTGTACAGAAGTCAATAGAGGGATCAACTTGCCATATTATGAGATATGTGCCTTATCTAAGTCACAATAATAAAACACAATATGCTTAAGCTGACAACACACAATCAATTCTAATTTCTCTTCACAGCGCTGTAGGAAAAATCCTTGGAGTTAAAGTGTTACTAAACCCACTACAGTAAAATCAGTGTTTATATGCAGTAAAGCATACTTGTTATACTCACTGTGGAACCTAAGGGATTTATCCTCCATGTTGTGTAAAAAGGCTGTTTGATCCTGGCTTCTCTGATCCTCCCCACCTTCCACTGTCCCCTAATAATTTCCTGATAACACAGAGTCAGTGGAGTCAGGCTGCACATGCTCAAATTGGTGTTTATTGCTAGAGAGTATTTTTTTTTCTTGGGAGGATGCATGTGATCAGCACAGGGCCAATCAGCACTGTCAGAGGGTCAGGGGTTTTGCAGTCTCATTGGTCAGTCAGAAAATAAGTGCTTGGCTAGACAATGATAGAAGTCATAAGACTGCTCTAACTGCTGATGGGAAAAGAGTTTATATTTACTAAATTAATTGCATTTCCATGTCCTGTGTACTGTGGGAGACCAGATGTAGTGAATGCAGGGCCCTGGGTTTAATAACACTTTAATAGCTGGTCTAGTACGGCTCAGAAGGGGGGGCGCTTGCTCGCCCCCACCCCCTTTCCTGAGCGGCCGGGCTGCGTGCTCGGATAAGGGTCTGGTATCAATTTTGGGGGGGACCCCCACGCCGTTTTTTCGGCGTAGGGGCTTCCCCTTAAAATCCATACCATGCGACGGGGCTCGCAAGGTGTCAATCTCGCCAATAAAAGCGGCAAGATTGACTTCCTTTTCTAGTCCCGTCGTAACTCATCACGTTCTAAATGAACGGACTTTGATCAGTGTGTGGGCAAGTCCGTTCATTTGGAAGTCCGTCGGAACTCCGCCGCAATTCCGGCGCGGACTCCGTCAGACCTTGTCTGCCGGAAAGTCTGGTCATGTGTGGGCAAGTCCGTTTATTCGGAAGGTCCGTCGGAATTCTGCTGGAATTCCGGCAGGAACTTTGTCGGACCTAGTCTGCTGGAAAGTCCGGTCGTGTGTACATGGCATAACATATGGTAGACTCATGAACAGGGATGTTTGCCAGTTCCAGTGATGTCTTCAAGCCTTTAGCTGCTACTTGTTGCGTCTTTACCTCATTGAGGATCCGGCATTGTGCCTTGGGAGTCCTTTTAGCTGGACCACTTCTAGAAAGAGTAACCGCAGTACTAAACTGTCTCCATTTAAAGAAAATGTGTCTGTCAACAGATGGATGCCTAAACACTTGATTGCTTTGTATCCCTTTCCAGCATTAAGCAGATCAACTACTCTTGAGAGCTCCTTTTTGTTAGGCATGGTTCACATCAGCTGATGCTTCTTATGAACAGCAATCTTAAAATGTTTGTGTGTCTTATCAATAAAAATAATTCTAAACCACACCTCCAAACTCATTCATTCATTAATTGAACTCCAAGTGTGCAAACTACTGACTCCAGTTAGCTTTCACTTAAGTAATTAGTCTATGGATTCACTTATTTTCCTCCAGCACTGTGAATGTTTAATGGGTGTGTTCAATAAAGACACACAGAATTAGAATTGAGTGTGATCAGCGTATGCACATTGTGTTTGTCTATTGTTTTTACTTGAGCTGGCCATAGTTGGGTCCATTTTTTTCATTGAACCAGTGGGTTAAACAATAAAAACTGACCAGATTCCCACATCCACAAATTCGGATGGAAGAATCATTCTCGCTGAGCTATTGTGTGCTGACGGAGGGGAGACCTCCCCGCTGTCAGAACACACTTATCAGCTCTGCATGTTATAGCCTGCATCTGATCAGGCAGCATTTATCCAACAGTCTAGACTTCTGTACAATTAGGGTTCCCATACATGGATCAAAATCCGTCCGTTCCCTTCTCAGCTGGCCAAGTTTCGATCCATGTATAGCCAGTACAAGTAAGCTATCAACACATGAGCACAAAATTGCAGTGAAAAGCATTTTAACATGCAGGAAAGTCCATTAAAACATGAACATTTATGAAATTGCTATCTGTAGACAATCCACAGAGGAAATGTGTTGCCACCATGCTCAGCATTCTTATGCAAAACTTTGAGCACTCCCTCTTCATATGCAATTGGGTTCACTGTTTATTTTGCAAAGTGAAAGTTCACTAGGCTCAGTGAATTTTATGAAGATGTGTTTACATTAATCAGCTGCTAGCATTTACTTTGCTTAGTGAACAGTCTCTACTCCTTTAGTAAATAAACTGCAAGGTTTTCAATCATATAATTGGACCAGGCATTCCCAAAATTTTGCAAAAGACTAGCTGCTTCATGCTTTCTGGAAATGTGGGGAGCTAAACATGACAGGGACCCTCTTCATTACTACATAGAGGATCCCAAATTACCCAGGAATCAAATCCTTAAATTCGTTCTAAGGTATGGTGATGGTTTTCAAGTACCGTTGTTATCCCCAGTTAATCTCATGCCAATATACAATATGTTCCCGAATAGTAAATACAATATTTGTTACTATCAACATGCCTTATGTAACCTATAACTCTATGGTTATTAAAATTGTAAATACAACACAAATGTATACATTACTTTGCTAGTATTATACTTTTTATATTTTATTTACTTGATTTTGTCTGGCTGGCAGCACGATTTGCCAGCCAAAAAATACACGAAGAGCAGCTGAAACCACATGTGGTTTCAACTTTCAAGTGCATGCTTCGTGCAACAGCTGCAAAATAAGAGTTTTATTTTGGAGCGATTGCATTATGGAAAGTAAACATAGTACAAATGAAATATATATATACATGTATATGGTAAAACCTTGGATTGCGAGCATAATTCGTTCCGGAACCATGCTTGTAAACCAAAGCGAATTCTCCATAAGAAATAATGGAATCTCAGAGGATTTGTTCCAGAACCATTTATTTATAAGTCCTTCAGTTATTAGTCTATATAAAAAAATTATAGCAATGTGATAGGTTGTGTAACTATAAAATGTCCATCCACAAATGGCAGCTTCCACAAGGGGATTAGAAGCAAAATCCAGCAGGAGTTACAGAGTATAAAAAAGAAGAGAGGCGCCTCTAAGTGTAGCAATATGGTTACATTTAATGAAGGTACAACATTTAGCAACTCACGTGGTTGATGATTAAAACAGGCACATCTAAGTATGCAGGCATCTGGGGTAAAGCTGTCCACATAGACTATCCTCTGCAGCGCCGGCTTTCATCGCTGTCAGTCTGCAATCGTGACCGGAAAGCCTGCCCTGCAGTAGAGCAATCTGAAAGTGAGGCTAGAAGTGCCCGTGGAGCGCAGAGTGGAAGGGATGACAAAGATGGTGGTGCGGAGGATGGTCTATGTGGACAGCTTTACCCCGGATACCTGCATACTTAGATGTGCCTGTTTTAATCATCAACCATGTGAGTTTCTAAATGTTGTACCCTCATTAAATGTAACCACATTGCTACACTTAGAGGCGGCTCTCTTCTCTTTTATACCCAGTTGTGACATGACTCTACTTGTATATCAAGACATCGCTTGTATATCAAGTCAAATTTTATTTAAAAATTTTGCTGGTCTTGCAAAACGCTCTCAAACCAAATTACTCTTAATCCAAGGTTTTAATATGTATATATATACACACACACACACACACACACATATATATATATATATATATATATATAAAAGGCAGGGACATAGCATAATGAACAGGGACAGCAAATGAACAGCTCTTATGCAAATAGGGAGAGTGGGATATAGGGCTTTGTTTCATGTAAATAAAGAATTAGCTCAGTTCATATAAACTTTACTGCATGCATTGTATACTTTACTGTGTATTAACCATTGCATGTGAAAAAGACCCACGTGCGTGCATTTTCTAGATTTTTGTTTGTGAGTTGATGTAAAGAAGAATGTTGTTAAAATAACATATGCATCTTTGTAAACTACCGTATGTCCTAAATGTATATTTTGTGAAAGTTACTGAGCACAGTGGTAACAGGGTGTAAATATGAATAAAGTTGATTTGATACTATGAAACAAAGGCTTTATTTCAATGTATTGGGTGCTGACATGCTTGGTGAAGTATGCCATCACTGCTGCTACAAACCGATAAACTTGCTGAGTTAGAGGTTTGTTGTATATGCCAGCTTTGACCAGTTGGTATGGAATTGTATAAGAAATAAAGAGAACTTTGATATCCTGGGTTCATGGGTATTTTATAAACTGTAGAGAATATTCAGTTTTTTTTATAAGTTATGGTCCTACACCTATATGTATCTTGATAACCTGAAAACTTCCATTGGCTCTTCCTGGAATGGTCAGTCTGAATTGCAGAGCATAGTCATGATATGCGGTACAGTCCCTGTACTAATAAATACTTGGTTTCAGCTTGGGCCAACAGTACCATATGTCATCGGTTTGCATATTGTATTTTTAACATGATTTAATTTCTTAAACGCAGTATTATAATTATTATTTTTATTATTTTTTCTTCTCTCTGCTTTCTCCTGGTGATTTGACCAGTACTATACAGACACAGCTCTGGATGAATGAGCCCTGGGGGCAGATTTGGCCAGCTGCATTGTCAGTCTGGGGTAGAGATTCGTTTTATAAGTACTAGCAGATTTAAAACACAAACAAATAAACCTAAAATATTTTATAATCAGTTACAGCAAACAGTTTTTTTTCCCTTTGGGGTAAAGGTTTTACATAAAAACTCATCATTTTAAAGTGTCATTAAACCCACATCATAAAAAAACTATCAATAAATAAAATACATTTTGTTCATATTCAGCCACTATGAGATTCATTTTCTGTATTCTGCAAAAAAACTAGTTGATCTTGCTGCTCTCTATCTCCACCTTCTGTTCATGTCCCCAGTTCAGCTAGGGATTTTGCTGCTGTGGGGGCAACTCTGCACATGCTCAGTTTTCAGAGCATTTCTATGCTGAGCATTTCCTCCCTCTCATATCTGAGCAGCCCATGTGACTATATAGTGTCACACATGTAGGTGTATAAACAGTGGTAAATGATAGCCCACTCCCTCCCTTGGTCTCCATGCCCACTAACCAGCTAAACACAATAGAAGTGGGATATTAAATGTAGATTAATGGAGGCTTTACCTCCCTCTTATTCTAAGACACAGCCTGAAGGGGCTTAACACATCCTGTGACTGGCAGAAATACGTCCACACCATGTTATTGACAAAAAATAATAAAGATTTGTTTTTTAAAATATGTATTTGTATTACAATTTAAAACAGTTTATTGATATTATTTATTTTGTCTCTGTATTCCAAAAGCATTTTTTTTTTAAATATGTGACCAGCAGAAGAGGACTAGAAGCTCCTAATTTTTATGTTTTCCTGCAGACAGGCTGGGTCATGTGACAGCTGTATATCGATTAGGAAAAAGATACTTAGATGTTGTTGTTTTTTTTAATTAAAATAATTACAGTGCCATCATCCACAAACACAGAGGACACAAAGTATATTAACCACTTCCCGACCGGCCCCTGTAGATATACGTCGGCAGAATGGCACGGCTGGGCAAAGTAACGTACCCGTACGTTACTTTAAATTTCCCGCCGTGCACGCGGGCCTGCCCGAGCTCCGTGACAGTGCCCGCGGTTCCCGCGGACTCGATCGCCGTGGGGATAGCCGCGATCGCGTCACGGAGCTGAAGAACGGGGAGATGCTGATGTAAACAGCATCTCCCCATTCTGCCTAGAGATGGCACACTGATCGTCTGCTCCCTGTCATCGGGAGCAGCGATCAGTGTGGTGTCATAGACAGCCACGCCCCCAGACAGTTAGAAACACGCCTCTAGGATACACCTAACCCCTCCCCGCCCCCTAGTGGTTACCCCCTTCACTGCCAGTGACATTTTTACAGTAATCAATGCAATTTTATAGCATTGATCGCTGTATTAATGCCAATGGTCCCAAAAATGTGTCAAAATTGTCCGATGTGTCCGCCATAATGTCGCAGTTACGATAAAAATCGCTGCTCGCCGCCATTACTAGTAAAAAAATATTTATTAATAAAAATGCCATAAAACTATCCCCTATTTTGTAGACGCTATAACTTTAGCGCAAACCAATCAATAAACGCTTATTGCGATTTTTTTTACCAAAAATATGTAGAAGAATATGTATCGGCCTAAACTGAGGAAAAAAAATTTTTTATATATTTTTGGGGGATATTTATTATAGCAAAAAGAAAAAAAAAAGTTTGCTTTTGGGTTTAATACTGTTTTACTGTTCATATAGAGAAACATAGTAAGAAATGCAGTGGCCCTTGGTCCCCTGATACAGGTAAGCATTTGACTCATCTTAGCAGCAAAGCTTTCTTTAAAGAGATGACTTGCATGTAACAAATCAAATCCTTTTTGCAGTCTTCAGAATTAACCCATCCAACAATGCAATGTTTTTCAAGTGAATGATGGTCACCACTTGTGATACACACCTTCACATTGGGTGGTATGTGGAAAAGATCTTGATTTATGTTCTGAGAAATATACTTTACAGTCTCCAATAACCTGTACTTGACAGCAGTGGTGGCCCGTCCAATAGGGCAGCGCCCCCCCCCCCCCCCCCCGATCCATGCATCCAGCCCCTAATCTACATGCAGGGCGCCGGACGCATGGATTCCAATGTTTTTTTTTTAACCACATGATTAAAAAAAGACTTAAAAAAAGGGTGGGCTTGGGGCACAGAGCACTGCGCCATGAGCCCACCCAGTTATGTGACGATATCAAATGAATATTCGCTATTGTCGTCCTGATTCTCCTCCTAGCCAATCAGGAAGTGGGTCTTAAAACCAGATTGTCAGAGAAGAGAAGCAATCGTATTGGCTGCCAAGGGAAGGAGGAGGGAAGCCGTCGTAAAGTCGAAGTGTGGGGCTTGTGGGAGGGCGGACAGATGAGCGAGCAACAATGGGGTTTCACACTGAGTGGGGGGTGTCTTGTTTTCCGCCCCCCCCCCCAAAAAAAAATATACAGCACTAGCCCCCACTGCTTGACAGTCTCCAGTAACAGATGCTAGTGGAAGTCCATCTCCCCAAAGCATGCCTGCCTCTTACTGCTGATATTAAGCTGGTGCCTGACTGTACCAGACATGACTACAAGAATAATAGCTCACATGCATGGTTTGACAGGTTGTTATACACTCACCACCACTTTATTAGGTACACCTATTCAATTGCTTGATAGCACAACTTGCTAATCAGCCAATCACATGGCAGCACCTCAATGCATTTAGGTATCTAGACGTAAGGGGATTTAAGTGACTTTGAACGTGGCATGGTTGTTGGTGCCAAATGGGCTGGTCTAAGTATTTCAAAAACTGCTGATCTACTGGGATTTTCACGCACAATCATCTCTAGGGTTTTCAGAGAATGGCCCAAAAAAAAAGAAAATATCCAGTGAGCTGCAGTTGTGTGGATGAAAATGCCTTGTTGATGTCAGAGGAGAATGGGCAGATTAGTTTGAGATGATAAAAAGGCAACAGTAACTCAAATAACCACTCGTTACAGCCAAGGTATGCAGAATACCATTCTCTGAATGCTCAACGCATCAAACCGTGAAGCAGATGGGCAACAGCAGAAGACCACACTGGGTGCCACTCCTGTCAGCTAAGAAAAAGAAAACTGAGGCTACAATTTGCGCAGGCTCACCAAAATTGGACAATAGAAGATTGGAAAAACGTTGCCTGGTCTGATGAGTCTCGGTTTCAGCTGCAACATTCAGATGGTAGGGTTAGAATTTGACTTAAACAACATGAAAGCATGAATCCATCCTGCCTTGTATCATCAGTTCAGGCTGGTGGTGGTGGTGTAATGGTGTGGGGAATATTTTCTTGGCACACTTTGGGCCCCTTAAGACCAATTGAGCATTATTTAAATGCCAAAACCTACCTATTGTTGCTGACCATGTCCCTCCCTTTATGACTACAGTGTACCCATCTTCTGATGGCTCCTTTTAGCAGGATAATACACAAAGCTCAAATGATCTCAAACTGGTTTCTTGAACATGACAATGAGTTCATTGTACTCCAATGGCCTTCACAGTCACCTGATCCCAATCTAATAGAGCACCTTTGGGATGTGGTGGAACGGGATATTTGCATCATAGATGTGCAGCCAGTAAATCTGCAGAAACTGCGTGATGCCATTAAGTCAATATGGAGCAAAATCTTGGAGGAATATTTTCAATACCCAATATGCCACGAAGAATTAGGGCAGTTCTGAAGGCAAAAGGGGTTCCACACTGATACTAGAAAGGTGTACTTAATAAAGTGTAATCATTAGAGGGGTAAAATCGAAATTGGTATTCAAACGTAGTGACAAGTAAATTCAAAGAATTAGAATGGGAATCTTTTTTTCGAATGTATGAATTTCTAATGATGAATGTGGTTTTTATTCAGTAAAGTCAATTTACTAATCAAATGTAGGGATGTGCTTGATGTTCAAATCGAACATAAGTTCGACTTGAACATCGAGTGTTAACGAATATTATGGGGCGTTCGCGGGAAATCCAAGCACCGCAAGATCGTAGTGCATTGCTGTATGATGATTGGCCAAAGCATACTCCTGACATGCATGCTTTGGCCAATCACAGCACGCTCTGCTGAGAGAGCCATAATTGGCCAAAGTAGGGTGCCTTTGGCCAATCATGGCTCAGGGGGACTAAGTCAACTCACCACACTATATATGGCTGCTTACATAGCGACCGTGTATAGTGTGTGGACGGAGATAGTTTGAGCTAGATTAGGCAGGCAGGTTTGTTAGTGGCAGTGTATTTGATATATATTTATATATATATATATATATATATATATATATATACAGTCTAGTATATATATATATATATATATATATATATATATATATATATATATATATATATATATATATATATATATATATATATATATATATATATATATATTCTGCATTTAGAGTAGACTAGATATTCAGTGTAGACACTATGATCAAATCAGTGCAGGCAGTGTATTTGATGAATATATATATATATATATATTCATCAAATACACTGCCTGCACTGATTTGATCATAGTGTCTACACTGAATATCTAGTCTACTCTAAATGCAGAATATATATATATATATATATATATATATATATATATATATATATATATATATATATATATATATATATATATATATATTCTGCATTTAGAGTAGACTAGATATTCAGTGTAGACACTATGATCAAATCAGTGCAGGCAGTGTATTTGATGAATATATATATATATATATATATATATATATACATACACACACACACATTATATATATATATATATATATATATATATATATATATATATATAGATATACTCTGCATTCAGTGTAGACTCTATATTCAGTCAATACAGGCAGTGTACTTTATATACCGTAACAGTGTATTGAAGTGGTTAAGGGGAACCCTGTGCCAAATATTTTTTTTTTTAACTTTCAATATGTTTTTATTTTATTATTTAAATTAAAAAAACAAGACAATGTCATAGAAAGTATATTCAATAAACTGTAATCCCTAGAGATGTGAAATTAAGCATAAGCATCTGGATGTCCTTCCATCAGGATATGTCAAGATACAACACCTCAAAACTTTAAGCTGAAAAACAAAATATATTTGGTGAAAATATTGGTGAGGTTAACAATATGTATTAACATAGAAGGATATAATTAGTTAGTGGCTGGGTCATGAAATATGTATCAAATTCTTTAGGGACTAGTTACATAGAATCCCAATGAGCTGTTTAGACCTATATTACTAGGAATGGTGATAGCACAGGGAAAAGGTATTATGTAGGAAGGGGAAGGGAAGGGGAAGGGAAAGGGAAGGGAAAGGGAAGGGAAAGGGAAAGGGAAGGGGAAGGGGAGAAGGAAGGAAAAAAAAAAAGGGGGGGTTTCCCTTGTGCCCTTTTCCGTAAGTATCAACAACATAGAATTATAGGTAATATTAAGTCATCTTGTATCTCTAAGAATATCTGATAAACAGTAAATATTAAAGACAGGAATAAGGAAAAGGAGAAGAAGAAAGAGGAAAGGGAAGAAAAAAAACAGGGGGGGGGGGGGGGGGTCAGCCAGAGGTGAATCACAAGGGAGATATATATCTTATCCATGGATCCCATATCACATCAAATTTCTTGATATTGTTGCGGAGAATACAGGCGAGTCTATCATTAACCATGATCCATGCTTATTCTTCACAGAGTCAAGAGAAACAATCGACTGCTTCCAGTATTTAGCAATGGTTATTCTGGCAGCTAAGATTATGTATACGATTAGCTTCAACAATTTTTTAGGGACTCCTTCAGGAATTTTTTCAAAAAGTGCAGTTTCCGTGGATTTACGGATATTAACCCCTGTCACTGAGTACACCAGGTTGAATATAGGAATCCAAAATCTAGTGATCGTTGGACACTGCCACCAAAATGTGGTACATCGTACCCACTTGGCCACACCGTCTAAAGCACATGGGAGATGCAGATGGATGCATCTTAGCTACCCTGGTTGGTACTAAATACCAGCGAAGGAGGGTTTTATAGTTAGCTTCAATTAGTGTTGTGTTACTGGATACTTTAGATAAAGCATAAGCTATATCTTGCCAGTCAGATAATTCAAAATTGGTATTTAAATCCCGTTCCCATTGAGTCATCTAGGGGAATTTAGTATTTGGGTCAGTAATAGTGGCATATACTGTAGATATTCGTCCCCGTAGGAGGTCCTTCGTTTGACAAGATAATTCAAAATTTGTAAGTGTAAGAGGTCCATCTAATAAATTGAGTTTAGAACGTATAAAGGAAATAAGCTGAAAATACATAAACAATTCACTAGAGGGCATCTGCATTGTGTCTTTAACCGCTTCCCGACCGCCGTCTGTACATATACGTCGGCAGAATGGCAAGGCTAGGCAAAAGCACGTATATATACATCCCCTTTAATTGCCTAGCCGTGGGGTCGTGCGCGCGCGCTGCCGGCGGCGCGCTCGCGACCTGGTCGGGAGCTCCGTGACCACGGCCGCCGGACCAGCGGACCCGATCGCCGCTGATGTCCCACGATCGGGTCACAGAGCTGAAGAACGGGGAGAGGTCTGTGTAAACAAACCTCTCCCCACGCTTCCTACACTGCCTGTCCCTAATCGGCTGTTCCCTGTCATCAGGAAAGCCGATCAGTGATGTCAGACGTCAGCCACGCCCCCTAATGTAAAAAAAAAAAAACACACGTCACAGACCATAACCCCTCCCCGCCCCCTAGTGGTTAACTCTTTCACTGCCAGTGTCATTTATACAGGAAGCAATGCATTTAAAAAGCATTGATTGCTGTATAAATGACAATGGTCCCAAAAATGTGTCAAAAATGTCCGATGTGTCCGCCATAATGTCCCAATAAAAAAAAAAAAAAAAAAAAAAAAAAAAAAAAAAAAAAAAAAAAAAAAAAAAAAAATCGCTGATCGCCGCCATTACTAGTAAAAAAAAAAATATTAATAAAAATGCTATAAAACTATCCCCTATTTTGTAAACGCTATAACTTTTGCGCAAACCAATCAATAATCGCTAATTGCAATTTTTTTTACCAAAAATATGTAGAAGAATATGTATCGGCCTAAACTGAGGAAAAAAGATGTTTTTTTTTATATATTTTTGGGGGATATTTATTAGAGCAAAAAGTAAAAAATATTGCATTTTTTTCAAAATTGTCGCTCTATTTTTGCTTATAGCGCAAAAAATAAAAACCGCATGGGCGATCAAATACCACCAAAAAAAAAGCTCTATTTGTGGGAAAAAAGGACGCCAATTTTGTTTGGGAGCCACGTCGCACGACCGCGCAATTGTCAGTTAAAGCGACGCAGTGCCGAATCGCAAAAAGGGGCCTGGTCCTTTTGCTGCAAATTGGTCCGGGGCTGAAGTGGTTAATATGTCGCAAAGAGTCAGGTTGATTTCAATCAAGGTATTCACCTATCCTAAGGAGTCCCTTATTGAGACACCATTGAAATAACAGTGGAGTCAGGCCGGGGAGAATTCTGGATTACAGAACAAAGGGGCTAGCGGGGTATGTGGGGACGATAGTGATTTACGATGACGCACCCTGTCCCAAACCGCTAGGGAGTGAGACAGGGTGGGGCACAAAATAGGGGGGTGAAGGCGGTTCGGCAGCCACATCAAGGAGCCGATAGCAAAAGGGTGGCATGAGAGAGCTTCAATAGAGACCCAGAGGGGCGGAGACCCCTTAGCCATTGTGTAGGAAAGTTGTGTTATTTGCGCTGCTTGATAGTAAGCTTGTAAATTGGGGAGGCCAAGCCCACCACACGATTTTTGAGGCATATACCGTCAATTTGTTCATGCAAGGCTTTTTATTACCCCAAATAAAGTAAAGAACATCTGATTGTAGTCGTTGTAGATCTCCCCTCGGGACTGCAATAAGTAAAGTTCTAAAATAATAAAGTATCCTGGGTAGAAATGTCATCGTAAAAGAATTCGTCATCATCGTTGAAGATCTTAGCTAGATAGTTAGCCCGATACAGAGTGTCAATCGAAGACGTCAGTTGGATGCCTAAATATGGAATGGCGCTTGATGCTCATTTGAAATTATAGATGTTTCGTATTTTCCGTTCTATCGAGGGGGGCAAGGAAATATTAAGAGCCATTGTTTTCTGAGTATTTAAAGCGAGCCTTGAGAGCTGGGAAAATTGGTGAAACAGAGATAGCAGAGTAGGTAGAGTGACTTCAGGATTAGTAACATACATGAGGACGTCGTCAGCAAACAGAGAGCATTTATGTTCTTGTTGTCCACAACATACTCTATGTATTTTAGGGTGGGATCGAATTGCGACAGCTAAAGGTTCAGTTGCTAATGCAAAAAGTAATGGGGAAAGTGGGCAGCCCTGTCTTGTGCCACGTCAAATAGGAAATGAAGGAGATCTATAACCCCTGAATGGAGACCTGGGCCGACGGATTGCTATATAGTGTTTGTAACAATGAAATAAAGGTAGAGCCAAAAGCCTCTAGAGTGGTAAATAAGTAGTCCCAGTTCAGGCTATCAAAGGCCTTAAGAAGGTCCAATGAAAGTAGTAGCAGTTCCCTAGACCAAGGAGCATCCCATTTAGAGTGAACTGCGGAAATCAATGTTATAGATCGGCGAATCTGGTCTAGCGTTTGTCATTGGTTTATAAAGCCAGATTGGTCTTTATGAATATACTGTAGTAGAAAAGCATCCAGTTGCAACGCTAAAAGCTTCATAAGAATTTTGAGATCACAATTAATCAATGATATAGGGCGGTAATTAAGAATATCAGTGGAGTCTTTATTTGGTTTAGGTATAACACTAATGTAAGCCCTATTTTCGTCTACAGGTACTTCGCCACCATCTCGCAAGGAATTGAAATAGAGAGCTATATGGGGAACCAATTGTTCAGAGAACTTTTTATAATAATTACTGGGGAGGCCATCAGGACCAGGTGATTTATGTAAAGACCTTAATTTAACAGTATTGTGTATTTCTTCACATGTAATGGGTTGGTCCATAAGTTCCCTATGAGATTCCGTGAGAGATGGTAGTTACAAAGTATGTAGGAAGTCATTGATAGAGGTAGACACGCAGCCCTGGGCTGGGGTATATAGGCTAGTATAGAAGTCCTGAAATTCACAAAAAACTTTGAGGGTTTTGGGAGAGATTGCCCCCTGAGAGTCTAATTTTTGGGAGAGCAGTATGTGTGTGTTGAGGGGTAAGTCTTCGCGCTAGCAATGAGCCCGGTCGGTCACACCAGGTAAAAAATGTATGATTAGTCCAACGTAGGTATTTCTCTGCTTTCATAGTAATGCCTCGTACACACGAGCGGACCTCTTCTGCGGGAATGTCCGCCGGACAATCAGCCCGTGTGTGGGCGCCGGCGGACTTTTTGGCGCCAAAAGTCCGGCGGACTAGGTTTTAAGTTTTGTTTTAAAATTTCCGCTGGACTCGGCAGTCCGGCGGACAATCCCGCGGTTAGTATGCTAGTCCGCCGGACTTTTGGAAATGAACAGACTTGCCGATCATCGGAAAGTCCGTTCATTTAGAACGTGACTTCAGGTAGACGGGGCTAGCGAAGGCAGTGAATGCCGCCGCGCTAGCCCCGTCACCTGGCATGGATTTAAAGGGAATCCCTACGCCGAAAAAGCCATACCAGGCCGCGTGCCCTCAACACAGGGGGGTGCCCTCCCACCCCAAAGCACCTTGTCCCCATGTTGATGAGGACAAGGGCCTCTTCCCGACAACCCTGGCCTTTGGTTGTCGGGGTCTGCGGGCGGGGGGCTTATAAGAAGAAGGAGGAGGAGGAGGAGGAGGCGGCGCAGAAAGCGACAACAGCGGCAAGAACAGAAGAGACCCCGGAAGACCCCCGAAGGCGGATCGAGACCCCCCAGACGGCGGCGGTGACGACGAAGAAGGAAGCCGGGCTCCTCCGCTCGTACAGGCTATATATAGATCTCGCTAGTTCCTTGCTACTTGGGGACTCAAGTTCAATTGGCCACATCGGCGACTCAGGTTGGTTGCTCAGCATTTTGGCGTATGTGCCTTCTGTAAAACAGGTGTTGAAATCTTACTGGGCTGAGCATGCATAGTGCAGTGTTGTATATTGGACGGGTGGGCTGGTTTGTGGCGATGTGGTGGACCACATGAATTATTTCGTTTTCACCATTGCTGTTTACTGTTTTATACAATAAATTTTTCTTTGTTGTGTTTAATATTTCTCAGAGCTTTTCTCCCTTTTTCACGGTACAATCTGACCCTGAAGAAGCCTGAGTGTGGCGAAAACATGTTGGTCGGCTTTCTCCAACCAGGTACCCAGGGATCTATCAAAATTCCTGTAGATCCTATGTTTTATATGGCTCTATTATTTTTATGCGCCTCCACCACTGCATTGGTCTATTCCCACGGGTCCCCTAGTCATCCCAAGGACCGTTTTTTTTTAAATGCGCCTCCACCACTGCATTGGTCAGGTAAAAGAGCTAGGTAAAATAGCGGAGGAGTCCGGCGAGAAGACCCCCCAAGACGGAAGAAGATCCCCAGAGCAGTGCAATAAAATATTTTTTAAAAATTGTGTTTTTTTTATTTACACTTTACACCTTAGGTGAATGGGTAGGGGTACAGCGTACCCCCTACTCATTCACATAGGGTGGGGGGCCGGGATCTGGGGGACCCCTTATTAAAGGGGGCTCCTGGATTCCGATAAGCCCCCCCCCCGCCCGCAGACCCCGACAACCAACGGCCAGGGTTGTCGGGAAGAGGCCCTTGTCCTCATCAACATGGGTAAAGGGGCTTTGGGGTGGGGGGGCCGCACGGCCCCCCTTTCCCCAGAGCACCCCCCATGTTGAGGGCAAACGGCCTGGTACAGCTCAGGGGGGGGGGGCGCTCACTTGTCCCCACCCCTTTCCTGGCCGGCCGGGCTGCGTTCTCAGATAAGGGTCTGAGATGGATTTGGGGGGGACCCCCACACCGTTTTTTTGGCGTAGGGATTCCCTTTAAATCCATGCCAGGTGACGGGGCTAGCGCAGCGGCAGTCACTGCCTTCGCTAGTCCGGTCTACCTGCAGTTATGTTCTAAATGAACGGACTTTGCTCCGTGTGTGGGCAAGTCCGTTCATTTTCAAAAGTTCTGCAGACTTTTTCCCGCGGATTGTCCGCCGGAGAAGTCCGGGCGTGTGTGGGCAAGTCACACGCTCGGGAAGTCCGGCGAAGCCCGGCTGGAAGGTCCGGCAGTTTGTCCGCCGGACATTCCCGCGGGAAAGTCCGAGCGTGTGTACGAGGCATTAGGCAAACATTGAGTTCTGTACAGGCCTGTTCAAGCTTGAGCAACAAGTCTGTATGTGAGGAACATTTGTGTTGGGTAGCTAGGGTTTCATATTCCTTTGTTTTGGCCATGACTCGTGTAGCCTAGTAAAACCACCCCATGTTGTGACCCCTTATTTCTAATACCCCTTTCCAGTTACCCTCTTAAATGATGGACCACACCGTACTTTTGTGGAGTAAATGGCCACAACAGCCTTTATTAAAATGAACTCCAATTTATTCCAAAATATAAATAACCATATAAAACCGTATAAATAACCATATATAAATAACCATAAACATCTGACTGTAAACACAAATAACCATCGGTTATACCCTCTTTTTGTTGGTCAGTGACGGGGCTAAACTTATAACAAAACCAGTTAAATTACCATATATATAACTATATATATATATATATATAACACCAGGGGGCACTGCGGGATTTAACCGAACCAAGTAGGCCTCCATTTAAACCGCCCGGAGACAAAACCCTATCCCGCAGTGCACACAGAGTAATCATCGAATAACTTCGATGTACTACACCGGAGGGGCCATCTCATGACGAGCCCCCCACACACTCACCAACTACATAACTGCCACCGTCACTGACCAACACTAAACACCGCCATCCCCAACTTCTTCCATACGTCCATTTTGTTTACCTGAAACGATAATGAAAACATTAAAACCTTCACAACACAAACTTAACCAATAGGGAGGGTGGGTGGGAAAAACTGCCTCCTCCTGTGGATTCCTAACCCGACTGCGTCCGCTCGGCCACGCCCCCTTTTTGTATTGCCGCTCCCCCTGCTTCCTATTGGCCGCCCACGGAAACCCCTCCCCAATACTTTTTCCCTGGTGTGTCACTAGACACCCAGTCATGCCCGGCCCTCCCTTACATTCCTTTCCTCTCCATTCCGTCCGGCCCTCTCTGGATCATTTCATTGCTAGCTTTTTTAAGTCTGGATGCCAATTGAATCGGGAAACCTCGTATTGAGGCTTTGTGTGCTGCCCAATTAATGGCAGGAGTGGTATCTTCTGCTTTAATAATATCAAAGTAAGCTTTAAGGTGAGCAATAATATCTAAGCAGTAAGATTCGTTACTGAGGATAGATTAATTTAGCCTCCAGTGGGATCTAGCTAACTTGATCGTTAAGTTAGAAAACATTAGTACCACAGGGTCATGGCCAGACCAAGGCGCCGACACTATCTTGGCTGTGGTCAATTTGGGTAACAGTCCAGAGAGGAGAAACACATGATCGATATGTGAGTAGCGATTATGAGCCCTAGAAAAGTGGGAATAGTCACGAGCGGTAGGGTTGGCCTCCCTCCAAGAATCAACTAGGTCATGATGATGTAACAGTTGAGCAAATATTCGGCTTTGTTTGGGAGGGGACTGAAGTTGAGATAAGGGAGATTTGTCCAGTATATGGTCTAATGCTAAATTAGAGTCCCCAGCTAGGATCACATCTCCTTCAAATTCTGGCGCCAAAGATCGGAGCAAGGATTTAAAAAAATGCTACCTGGGTCGTGTTGGGGCATAATAGACCAAAAGTTTCACTAAATTACTCCCCAGGTGTCCCTTTACCATTAGGTACCTCCCCTCCTGGTCCCACAGTATTTTAGATTCAGTGAATGAGAGTCGCCGCGATAAACAAAGCGCCACCCCTCATTTTTTCTCCCTGGCATTAGCAAAATAACAGACGGGGTAGTCTTTATGTATATAGGGGGGGGGGGGGTGAAGGAGGAAGCAAAGTGTGTTTCCTGAAGAGCTACAATATTCGCACCTACTGATTTGTTATAATTAAACACCTTAATACGTTTAGATGGGGAGCCCAACCCCTGAACATTATGAGAAAGCAGTCGCATGGTTCCATTCGAGTCAGTTAACTTAGACATGGCAAAAGATATAAATAGCTGTAACAGGTAGACTTACCCACAGATACCAATGTATGGGCATCTCTGGAGATCAAGAGAACCTCTGGCTGACCCGCAAGGAGGAGAAGGAAAAAAGGTTAAAAATAGGGAAGATAGAAAAAAGAAAAGAGAGCAGTCGATACGTGGGCTTAGAGACGCCCAGTATCAAGGAGTATGACATGGGAAAACACAATGAACGACTGAAACAAAATATAGTATAACCACGTATTCCAGAACACTGGATCTGGGAGTGTGGGAGTCTCCACCAAGGGTGATCGATGGGGAGTGTCCGACAGACAAGGGGAGTGCATAGCCTCCTCCCGGCACAAGTATTAAATAACAAGTAAAATGCCCTTCTAAATGTACCTGAACAAAAAAGAACAAAGAACAAAAACAGAAACAAAACAAAAAAAAATGGACCCATAATTAATAGAGACATGGCAAATATTTTTTAAGACAAATAGGTCCCAAGTTTGATAATATCAGAACGATCTAAAAGGTAATAGATACCAGGTGTGAGGTATAATGGAAAAAAAAAAGGGGGGGTTAACCAAAACACAGGCAGCAGCTAATGTCCCGTAATAGGACCACTGAGAAGCCACTGCTGTAAGGTACCAAACAGCAAAAAAAAAGTGTGTGTATATATATATATATATATATATATATATATATATATATATATATATATATATATTATTTTTTCCTTTTTTTTTTTCTTCCTTTTTTCCAAAAAGCAAGGCAATATGGATCAGTCAGGAGTTTCTCAGGTAACTCGACGTGATGTTGCGGATGTCCTTAAGGATGGGGAAGACCAAAGAGGTGAGAGCGGAGGAGGAGGGTCATTGGATTTTGATGGGTCGAGAGATGAGGGATTATGAGAGATAAATCCCAACTTCAGCAAAATCTTTTCACCGCCTGCGAATGTAGAGAAGGCATATGATCGATTGTTATATGTGAATTGTAAACGGAAAGGATAGTTCCAGCGATATTGAATATTGCGTTGAATCCGAGGGGAAAGCAATGGTTTAAATGCTCTTCTTTTTTAAATGGTAGCTTGGGAAATGTTTGCAAAGACTTGGTTTGATAACCTTCAACTTCCAGGTCCAGGTGTTCCCTGGCATATCGCATGACAGCTTCCTTGACCCTTGATTGATTTCGTCAATATCTGGGACAGCTGATAGCATCAGGGAAGAAGTGATGGAGGTTATGTCTTTAACCAATTCTGGTAAGCCACGGATGCGGAAATTATACCGTCTGGCACGATTTTCAAGATCGTCAATTCTAGTGTAGGCCTCCTCCAAACGATGGAGTTCAGTAACCATGGTAGAGTTCTGTACTACTCTGTGGACAGTGTCATCAACTTTGGATTCAATACTATCTAACCGACAGTCTGGTATAGATTTTTTTTATTTTGCGTGGAGTTTCCCTTAATATCCATACCAGACCCGAAGGGTCAATGATTTTGTTATGTATATTGCCGGGATCCGACAATACATTACAGCCGCGAGTAATTTTAAATGCCACTTTTTTTCTTTAGAAATGTAATTTTGCTGCGGTACTGTTATAAACATGGGAAAGAGGCGCTTTGCAGGCAGACTAAGGGGACCCCCCCAGGCACGATATTTAAAGGAATATTTCCTTTTTAACGTTTCACTTTAAGTATTATAAAAATCACTGCTCCTGAAAAAACTGATGATTTAAAAATGTTTTTTTGCATTGATACATGTCCCCTGGCGCAGTACCCGGGTCCCCAAACATTTTTTATTGCAATAACTTGCATATAAGCCTTTAAAATTAACACTTTAGATTTTTAAATTCTACTAATGTATACCCAGCTTTATTTTCCACCAGTGGCGTCGCTGAGGGTGGCTTCTGGGGCTATAGCCCCCCAAATCTGGGTCCTATAGCCCTGAGTCTCTTACTGGGTGCAGTGGTGCCATACTCCCACCGCTGCAGTCCTGGTTCCTGCTCGTCACTGACTGAAATTCCAGTCATGGTTAGTTGCTAGGACCGCCCAGCGTCTAGCAACCAACCAACCATGTGAGTCCGCCCCCCCGGAATTTAGTGGAGAGCGGAACTTTCCTGGCTTGCAGTCCTGTCCTGGGCTGGCTACTGCCACACCTCCCTCACTGTCTCAGTGGTTGGTTGCCATCAACCAACCAACCACAGTTTGTCTAACTCCACTCCATCCCAGTGTGGAACCTTCTCATCTAGACCTGGCTGTTGCCAGTGCCTGCCTCCCCCTTCACATGTTGTGAATTTAAAGACGGTTAGAAACTTTAGGAGGCTTATATTTAATGCTAGAGGAGCAGCAGCTCTGGGGACCCTGATGTAAGGGGGGGGCAGCTCTCTGGGGACCCTGATGTAAGGGGGGCTCTCTGGGGGACCCTGATGTAAGGAGGGGGGCTCTGGGGACCCAGATGTAAGTGGGGGGCTCTCTGGGGACCCGGATATCTCTCTCTCTCTCTCTATATATATATATATATAGAGATATACACACACACACACACACACACACACACACACACATTATATACATGAGTATGCCCACCCAAGCGTATGACTTTCTTTACTTCGCTGCTATGGGCTCTAGCTCCAGCTCTCTTGTAGACCTAGCAACGCTCCTGTTTTTTAGGAGCCCAAACTTCCCTGTGGTGCCCAGTATGCATCCCCTTCTACTGACATCTTCCCTGCAACCCTTGACACTTGATGGCTAATGAGTGCTATTTAATTGGGCACTACATGTCCTATATTTACTGGAAGAGTAAACGTCCGAGCACTGTATACCTGTGAGACTAGGGGACTACAACCACCATTGTGACCCAAGTAGACTGCATATTACCAGTCTGGAGGACTTCAACTTTTTTCCTTTGATATGAGTTCAGTCACCCTCAGGTCATCACATGATAGCTGTACAATGCGAGTGATGCATTTCCTCTCCCTCCAGCAGTCATCTCCCTAGCAGACACCCACAAGCTTTAGTTGATTGACAGCCATCCGCATCCCCTGAAATAACAGCCTCCTGCCTGCACCCCACCTCCCCCTTCTCTATTTTGATGGCCACATTTTGCACAGACCCAGGGCCTGACAACTTCCCTAAACCCCCACAAGCCTACACTACAACTACATTGCATGCCATTCTTTGGACTTACAGACCTATGACACTCCTTGCCACACTAACCAATAACAATCCCCAGATTAGATTATTGAACATACCCAAATAGCACGAAGATCACATCTTATAAGTTTTTTTTTTTTTTTAAATTGAGTTTTTTTTTTTTTTTTTTAAATTATTTATGTCAGGAAATGGGTCCACATGGACCAGCAGGTTACATACTTTCCACATAACATACAAAGTAAAAGACAAAACTGGTGATACAACATAATGTTTCTAACAGTATCAACAAGAACAATAAACACCATATTTGTGGAGTTGTGAAATATTACCGTCTCGTGGGCTCACTTCCTAGTTTTCTTTTAATTATCTAAGTACCTACATTTATACCGCCCCCAATATGTGGGGGGGGGGATGGAATTAAAGAGTAGGAAGGACAGATGGGAAAAGAAGAAAAGGGGGAGTATTGAGTGGGGGGGGGGTTGAGGGAGGGGGTGGGCGGGAGGTGGTGGGGAGGGGGAACAGTGTGTGTCCCCCTATCATTGAATGCCGGTATGTCTGATCAGAGTTGTAGCTGCGGGGCTTGTGTCTATGCCCGTATGACTCAACATAGTGCTGTCGCTGCACGCGATATTATGTGTCTATGTCAGATCCTCTCAGGGCCTGACCCTCAGCTGAGTATATAAACATATTCCATCCCTGCCAGGTTTTAGTAAATGTCTCCTCTCTGTTTTGAGCTGTGAGGATAAGGTCCTCCATTTTTCTGATGTCCTCCACCTTTTGGAGCCAGAGTTCAATGGTCGGCGGGAGGGCCGATTTCCATTGGAGTGGTATGCAGGCCTTAGCTGCGTCAAGTAAGTGGCGAATCACTGACTTCTTGTATTTCCTATCAGGGATATTGGAGGCGTGTAAGAGGAAGAACGCTGGGTCATCTGTGATGGACCGCTCAGTGAATTGTTGTATTGTCTCGCGCACTACTTTCCAGAAGTGTGTTAATTTAGGGCATGACCAAAAAATATGGAGCAGGGTCCCTTTGTCTGTGTGACAGCGCCAGCACAGGTCTGATGTAGTCGGGTAAAACTTGTGGAGTAGTGATGGGGTCCTGTACCATCGTGAGAGAATTTTGTAATTTGTTTCCTGGATCTTGGCACAGATAGAGGATTTGTGTGTGAATCTGAGAATACGTTGCCTCTTGGTGTTATTGAATTGACAATCTAAATCTTTTTCCCATTTAAGTAGTCCCGGGGGTATAAAGTCTGCTGGGGGAGCATTTAAAAGGTTATAGGTCAGTGAGAGCGTGTGTGGTAGGGCACCCGTGTCAGTACAGAGCTCCTCTAGGGCTGTAAGCGTCTGGTTGTCTCCTGTGGGGGGCAGGATCGTACTGAGGAAATGTGTTAGTTGGAGTGTCCTCAGGAAGTCCAGGCGAAACGGGCCCGTAGGATCTAGAAAATCTGCCATAGTTTTCCAGCGCCCACCTGAACTGTAGTGGGAAGCTTGGTGTAGGCCCGCCTCACCTAGACTCCGGAGGCACCCGTCAGAAAGACCCGGTGTAAATAAGGGGTTGCCTATTATAGGGTAGAGGGGCGAATTCGGGGAAGAGAGGGACGTCTGCGAAATTAGCCGGGCGCAGATCCGCGCTGAGTTACCAATCAGTGGGTGAAGTTTGATCTCTGTTGGTAGTGCTGGGTAGCACCATGGTGCTCCCCGAAGAGGGATCGCACTTTGGGATTGTTCCATCTTGGCCCATAGCTTGGTTTCCTGATGGCGGCACCAATCTATGAGTCTCCCCAGGTGTACAGCCTGATAATAGGCTCGGATATTTGGTAGGGCTAGACCGCCGTGCGTTTTGGGGAGAACAAGCAGTTTGTTGGTGAGTCTAGGTCTTTTTTTTGCCCAAACGAACCCTGTGAATGCTGATTGTACCCTTTTGAAAAAAGCATTTGGTATGTGTATAGGTAGGGCCTGCATTAGGTAGAGGATTTTTGGGAGAATAGTCATCTTTAGGATGTTGCAACGGCCTATCCAGGAATGCATACCAGATTTCCATTGGTTCAGGAGAGTTTTTATTTTCAATAGTAGCGGCGGGAAATTAAGTTCGTACAGTTTTGAGAGTGTGTGAGGGATGTATGTGCCTAGGTATTTCAGGGCCTTGTTTGTCCACTTCAAGTTAAAGCTGGCTTGGAGGTGTGTGAGCTGCGTTGACGGTATCCCCACCCCCATTGCCTCCGACTTAGCAAAATTAATCTTCAAGTTTGAGAGCGCCCCGTATGTTGTAAATTCCTGCATCAAATTTGGGAGGGATATTGTCGGGTTCGAGATTGAGAACAGCAGGTCGTCAGCGTAGGCTGATACTTTGTATTGGGTGTGGTTAATCGATATTCCCGTAATGTTCGGATTTAATCTAATGTGGCATAGGAATGGTTCGAGGGACAGCGCAAAGAGGAGGGGTGAGAGTGGGCATCCCTGTCGCGTCCCATTTGTGATCAGAAAGGGGTCGGAAGTTACTCCATTAGCCCTCACCCTGGCCGATGGTGTTGTGTATATTGCAGAGATCCATTGCAACATGTTGCCACCCAGCCCTATATGGTGTAGTGTGGCAGACATGAAAGCCCAGTTTACCCGGTCAAAGGCTTTCTCAGCGTCTGTGCTGAGAAAGACACTTGGTCTATTTTCTGAGGTGGCAGTATGAAGCAGGTTCAGGACTTTGGTGGTGTTGTCCCTTGCCTCTCTGGTTGGGACAAAGCCTACTTGGTCTAGGTGTATCAACTCGGGGATGAATGACTGCAGCCTCAAGGCTATGATTTTAGTGAACAGCTTTAGATCTGTATTCAGTAGGGAAATAGGTCGGTAGCTCCCGCACTGAGACGGGTCTTTACCTTCTTTGGGTATCACTGCTATTTGGGCCTGTAACGTGGCGTCATGGAATTTGCTCCCTTTGGTGAGGTCATTGAAAAGTTTGAGTAGGTGATTTCCTAGGGACGGGAGTAGAGTCTTGTAGTACTGTATTGTCAGGCCGTCCGGTCCCGGGGCCTTCCCTCGTTTGGTATTCCCTATTGCCAGTTGTATTTCGGACAATGTTATGGGTTCCTCTAAGATGTCTCGTGTTTCCGTCGGCAGGGTGGGCATGTTGGAAGAGGCTATGTAGTCAGCTATATGCTCCGGGGAGGGTCGGGCTGTGTTTAGGTTGTATAGAGTCTCGTAAAAGGACTTGAATGCTTGGGAAATTTGTTGGGGTAGCGTCACTCGCCTCCCCGGGGGAGAGAAGACGTGGGGTATATAAGATGCCACCTTTTGGGCTTTCAGAGATTGTGCAAGTAACCTACCACACTTATTACCTGATTCGTAGATTTTTTTACGGGAAATCTGGAGCGCTGCCTTAGCTTTAAAGTGGAGAAGGTCGGTTATCTGAGTGCGTATTGTGTCCAGCTCGCTACCTAGTGAAGTAGTTGGTGTCAGTTTGTGTTTCGCTTCTAAAGTTTGAAGTTTGCCGAATAACATGGATAGTTGAGCGGTTCTCTGTCTTTTAAGTCGTGTGCCGTGCTTTATCAGTACCCCTCGGATCACCGCCTTGTGCGCCTCCCAAATTAGACCCGTGTCGCAGTCCTCCGTACTGTTAGTGTGGAAATAATGTGTTAATTCTTTTGTTACGTCCGTTAGTACCTCTGGATCTTGGAGGAGGCTCTCATTGAGTCTCCATGGCTTCCTTTGTCCCCTGTAAAAGTCGGTCAGAGCGTAACGCAGTGTAACTGGGGCATGGTCTGACCATGTGATAGACCCTATAGTGGATCCTTTGACCGCCTGAAGTTGGTTGTGCGGCATTAAAAAGTAATCGATGCGTGAGTACCCGCGGTGTGGTCGGGAGAAAAAAGTGTAATCCCGTTCGCCGGGGTGGAAGAGGCGCCAAACATCCACCAGTTGTGCGGCATGTAGGGCTGCGTGGATAACTTTCCGTGTGCCTCGGGGGATGGAAGATAGGCCTGTGGAGGTGTCCTCTATGGGGAGTAAGGGGATGTTAAGGTCCCCACCTATAATAAGTTGTCCTTCCGTAAAGTTTTGAAGTAAGTCTAGGTGTCTTTTTACAAACAGGTCTTGTCGGCTGTTAGGGGCGTAGAGGTTTGCGATGGTAACCTTCACGTCACCAATCAGGCCTTTAAGGAATAAAAATCTTCCCGCTGGGTCTGTTGTTATATCGATCAGAGTCCACGGGACTCTAGCCGATATTTGAATGGAGACCCCTCTAGATTTGGCCTCCGAGTATGTGGAGTGGTATACTGTCGGATAAAATCTATTTTTTAAGATAGGGAACCTGTTCTCCCTAAAGTGTGTCTCCTGTATTAGAACAATGTCAGCGTTCTGTCGTTTCATGTCATTCAGTAGCATTCGTCTCTTTTCGGGGATGTTAAGTCCCTTCGCATTAAGGGTAACAATGTTAAGCACGTCCATGATCGTATCGGGGGGGACGGGAAGAATGGGCGAGGAAGGGGGACGGGATAGACTAGAGGGTAGAAGAGTGTGTTAGTGGAAAGGTAGGGATATAGAGAAAGGAAAGGACTCTTGTAGGTATTGGGTAGCGACCGAGAGGGAAGGTCTCTCAGTCAGCACTATCCAGCTAAGCTGGATAACTATATTTCAGCAGAGTGCTGCTACAACGCCCACCAGGAATACCTGGGTGTAAAGCGTCAACCTAAGTGGGAGAGCGTTCAGCGTGAGCCAGCGGGGAGCTCCCAAATCCTCCCCGGAGCCCCAGACCTTAGGTGCATGTGTAGATGTGGGTGATTGACGTCCGTGTGGACAGGACCAATGTGTGTAGAGGAATAAGAACTGTCAGGGCCTGTTAAGATGTGGCATCTTATAAAACTTGGAAAATTGTAACGTTGCACAGATACCTGCACGGTAACTACCTTGGCTGGTTTCATAACATACTGACTAAAACAAAGAAAGACATAAAACATTTCTAAACATCAGACATTCCCCCAGCATGTTAGTGCGGCCCCCCCCCTCTGCCTCCCTCTCTCCATGGCCTGATGTTGACCGGGGGGGGGGCGCAGAGGAGGAAGGAGGCGAGAGGACCGATGAGTTTTTAGATCATGTATCACGTGATCTCCCAATTATTCACCATGCACCTGTCAGGGACATTTGAACGATTAATTGAGCCAGCTACATTGATCATGTAATCGACTGATGGATAACGGTGCCCTTCAATACAAAAATAAAATAAAAAATAATTACGCTGATCAATTATTTCTGAGATTCTTTGCCCTATGCAGATATTCTTTAAGCACAATAAAATTGGGTGAAAGTACAGACTGCAAAACAAAAAAAAAAAATTTGATTTATATAACAAACACCATATAAACAACCATAAGTGCGACTCACAATCGCGACTTGTCAAGCAATTTGACAGGTCAAATTGCATGACAAGTTGCACCCTATTGTTGGCAATAGAACTGTTCAAATCAGTGCAATGTCGACTTTGCAGTGCTGCACCAAATTGAAAAGTAGTCCCTGCACTACTTTTGGTTATTTCAGGAGCGACTTTCATAGACATCTGTGTATGAAGTTGAACAGATGTCAGCCAAGTCACACCTGAAGTCGCACTGATATGCGGCTTTGAAATTATGCGATTTAAAGTGAAGTTTTGCAATTCAAAAGCCGCATTCAGTGTGAACCAGTGCTAAATAACAGTGGAATTAAGAAGACGTAATTAAGAGTGGAATTAAGAGACTGACACAGAATTTTTATTTTTTTTACAATGAAATACATGTGTATATACTGAATTAAATTAAATAATACATTTATAGACAGCATAACCACTTATAACTAAACATGGCAGACAATCTGCGTTTGACAAATTACCACCGTTATCCTCCTACAGCAAGCATACAGACTTAAAACCCTCTGTGGTATGTGCAAATACGGTCAAGGAAAAAGAAGAAAAAAAATAATTTAAAAAATGATCTACTGTAAGCAAACAAAAATCACCAAGAGAATATTACACTATAGTTATCCTCAGAAGCAATAGATGGATTTGCCTTAAGATGGCTGCCAACCAAATCCTCAAGATGGCAAAGTCATTTCCCATGAATAAGTCACGTGAACAGTGACGGAACGCGTCAGCAGGAGGAGCCAAGTGACGTCAGCCAGAGCAGTTCGCTTACATAGCTGACTGTTTTCCTTGTCTACAACACTGTATACCCAGGGGTGGTTTGTGAGTACACAACTGGGGTATACTGCATAGAGGTCCCGGTATTGAAATAGTTTTACACTATTGTGCTTTTCTTCTTTTTCTGTATGACATATATCCTGAGATCAAGAATGCATAAAGCAGAGAAGTGAACATAGAGAAAAGGTGGTGTTGTAAAAACAAATCCCGTGAACTGCACGGCTTTTTTAGGAGCAGCTGTATGCCTGTATAAAGTGGATGGATTGCATAGTAGTTCATGCATTGAAGGATTTGTCCTTTTTATTTTGTTTTTTCCGCTATATATCATTTGTGAACGAATTAATTTGTAATTACCCATCCATAGCTGCAACGGACCTATTGATCTATTGTATAGCACATTTTTTGTTTATATGGTTGGGACACAGTGACTATCAATTGGTTAATTTATTTATTAATTATTCATTTACTCATTCCACATTTTATGATTTTGAGTACAAGGCAATCTTATTGAACACAGGATAATTTATTTGTCATAAATTAGCCATTGCACTATTGGCACATAGGTGTTGGATTGCACTTTAGCACTTTATGGATTTTCACTGTATTCATTAACTGGTACATTGTTTGGCACATAGCACTGTATTTATTTATTTATGCAGAACGGAACTTATATTATTATTCTACCACTGTTGTTTTTAGATCAGTACTGCGATTTATTTATTTATCAGCGCACTAATTTTTATTCATTATTTATCCACACAGTGAGTGATCACCTACATTGGTTGCAGCTTTTAGATTGGTTTAATAGGTTTTTTGATCAGACCAGCGCTTGAGTACTTATATATTTTTACTATTCATATTTCTAACACTAATAATTACAAACACAGCTGTAGTTAGATTAACAAATCCCTTTGTGGCAACGTGTGTGTGTGTGTATATCTAGATCTAAAAAAAGTGGATATAAACCCTCACATATACCCAGTAAAGTGAACAGCCTCAGATGATACACAGAGATTAAATAAATCTCCCTACATAAGTTTTATTTGTACAATCCTTTCATTCACACTAGTGGCCAGTGTGAAGGTCCCCCTTACATTAGTGGTCAGTGTAAATCCCCATTACATTTGTGGCATGTGTAGAAACTCTCTTTATATTGGTAATCGTTAAAAGAAATCCAAACTTGCATGTGTGGTCAGTTTCAAATCCTCCCTTACATTGGTGGTCCATGTAGAAGCCCCCTTTAAATTGGTGGTGAGTGTAAATCCCCCTTACACTGGTGGCCAGTGTAAACCCCCCCCCCCTTTATTGGCTGTTGATGTAAAATCCCCCATTACATTGGTTGTCAGCATAAATTCTTCATAACATTGGTGATAAGTGTACATTTCCCTTTCCCTTCCCTACATTGGTAGTAAGTGCAGAATTGCTCTTAAACTGGTGGTCAGTGTAAATCCCTCTTTACATTGGTGGTCAGTGTAAATGCACCCTAACATTGGTGGTCGGTGTAGAAGTGTCACCTTACATTGGTGGTCAGTACAAATATCCTTGACAATGGTTGTCAGTGTATATTACCCCTTACACTGGTGCTTGGTGTCAGTGTAGAAATCCCGCTTTATATTGGTGGGTGACGTAAAACCCCCCTCACATTGTAAATTCCCCATTACATTGTTATAATCCCCCACTATATACTTGCCAAAGATTTCCAGCTTTGTTCCACATGATTCCGAATTTGTGACAGTCTACTGCCTCCTAACCAATCCCATCCCTCCACCACTGCCACTGATCCCATCGATCCCCCAGCATTGCACTGATCACACCCCCCTTCCCCCAGCATTGCCACTGATCCCAGGAGCCCTAGGATTCCTAGGAGTTTTCTGTCTATTGATGAGTCCCCTCACCTCCCCAGTCCATGGTGTGCAGGCAGTGAGAAGATGATGTGCTGTAACCTTTAGCAACCAGTGGGCAGTAATGGTGTGCACTAACCTCTTGCAACCAATCATTGAGTGGTGAGGATATGCAGAAAACTCTAGGAACCAATCGGTGAGCAGTTATAATGTGCAGTAACCTCTAGCAACCAATTAGTGACTGATATAGATGTCTGGTACCTCTAGCAATCAGTGAGCAGTATTGAGGTACAATCTCTAGCAACCAATCAACAAGCAGAAGTCATGTGCTGCAACCTCTAGAAAATAAACAGTGAGCCATAATGTGTGCTGTAACCTCTAGCGGCCAGTCAGGGAGCAGTAATGATACACTGTAACCTCTGGCAACCAATCGCAATCGCTGCCTGATCTGATTCAGCAAAATAATTTTGAGTCTAGCTGCTATTTATTGTATGCCTCAAAGCATGTGGAGAGCGAATTTGCATGGAAGAGGGGGCCCAAGAAAATGTTTGCCCAGGGTCCAGTCAATATTAAAGACGGTCCTGTCCACAGCAATTAACAGTGATATGAAGCCTGAAAGTGTTACCTGTCAGCTGAGAGACAGAGGAGAAAATATCACTCACTTTGGCCATGCAGCTAGCGAGGAGGGAGGTCCGAGGGGAAGGACACAGCAGGAGGGGTCACTACACAGACAAGGAATGTGCTCTGAGATCGTCCAGAGCAGGGAGAAATACAATTTAGGAGGCTAGGGGGCAGAGCTGGTGATGTCCCCCTGGTGATGTTTATCTGTGAGAGATAAACCAGGAGTGATAAAAATGACTGGAGAGAGAGGAGAGAAGTCACTTTTCAGGCAAGCAGAGGAGCAGGAAAGTTGTATGCATGTAGAGTCAATTAAGAAAGCACTGACCGCCAGTGGCGTCACTAGGGTTGGTGTCACCTGGTGTGGTAAAACATGGGGTCACCCCCCCCTATTTTTGGGCCAGCAGCACAGCATTGGAGCTCATTGGTGCACGTTGTGGTGGTCAATTACAGGTATCCTCTAGCCCTAATACTGCCTACAGAGGATAGCAGGTTAGGCAATTCCTAATTGCTCAGTCCCTAGGATCAGTAAAGGATAATGGCTGACAATGCCCTCTTACCAGACCCAGCAAAACTGCAGTAGTGATCCCTCCAGCTGGATGTTTGCTCACTTTGTGTGCATGGGGAGACTCTGATCAGTAGTGTAGCACGTTTGTACCCTGGCAGTGGCTCAGTGTATTTCTCTCTGGTGGCGCTGGTTAGAAGTGTGGCTCTCTCTGGTGGCTCTGGTTAGCAGCCTGGCTCTCATTGCCACGTACACACGGTCGGAATTCTCGTCGGAAAAAGCTCTGATGGTTTTCCCGTCGGAATTACGACGGAATTTCGCTCAAACTGTCTTGCTTACACACGGTCACACCAAATTCCGACGGTCAATAACACCGCAGCATACAACACGTTCGACAGCACTATAAAAGGGAAGTTTAATGCTTCCGAGCATGCGTCGGAATTTTGCATGTCGGAATTACATACACACGATCGGAAAATACGATAGAAAGGTTTTCCGTCGGAAAAATTAAGAACAGGTTCTCAATCCAAAGTCCATCGGAAATTCCGACAGAAAAAGACAGATGGGCATACACACGGTCGGAAAATCCGATGAAAAGCTCTTATCGGACTGCTTCCATCGGAAATTCCGACCGTGTGTACGCGGCATAATAGTGTTTCAGGCAAAATTGAACGATTATGTTCCATCTTAAATTTCAAGAAAATAGGAAAATTATCTGACCACACCATATTGTCAATGTCGCTAGCCATCTAAGCAGTTATGATCAACAAAGAAACAGTCAATACGGCTATAGGAATGGTTGGCCGAATTAAAATACGTGTCGTTTCTAGATTTAGGGTGCAATATCCTGCAGACGTCAATCAAGTGATCGTATAAAATGTGCTTCATCGATTTCAGTTTAAAGAACGACACTGAAGATTTAAATGTAGATGTATCCAACAGTGGATCCATAGGGAAGTTAAAATCCCCACCCATGATGAGTCTCCCCTCCATGAAGCCAGACAGTATCCTCAGATATCTTATGACAGTTTGGATTTGATTAACGTTTGGTAAATATATATTAGCCAATGTAAATTTAATTCCCCAAAGGGAGAATTTTACAAAAACATACCGTCCCTGAGGGTCAACAATTTGATCAATCAAAATGATTGGCAAGTTTTTATGAAACGCGATGGAAACTCCTTTGGACTTCTGGTCAGGGTTGGTGCTGTGGATCCGCTGATTAAAATGTCTGTTGGAACAAGAAGGGAAAGAATCCATCTGGAAATGGGTTTCTTGTAAAAAAAAAAATAGTATGTTAACTTTATTTTTTTGCATTTGATAAAGAATTTGCTCTCTTTTAGAGCTAATATTTAGGCCCTTAACATTATAGGAGCAACATTTCAGTAATGGTTGTGTCACAATCGTTTGAGCCATGTTGGAGTATAGAAAGAAACACCAGAGATGAGAATTTAAAAAAAGATCCCGTTTTGGAGAAAAAAATTAAAAAATTCAGAGCCACTCAAGAAAGAGTGTCACAGAAGAACCCTAATTTGCCTGCAATAACCCAGGACAATGTGTGGCTTATCACACAATAAGCACTAATCGTGACAATCCTATTGGGGGGGTAGGCAAAAAGGAGATAAAAAAGTGCAAGTTGTGTCCCCATCAACAAAGCAGACGTGTTATCAAACAAATTATGCCCGCATCGTTCAACAGATTTTGGAGCTTACAAAATGGTGTATTGCAAAAAAGCCAACAATATTATGTCTAACTGCAAAAAAGGGGGGGTTGGGGGCGAGGAGGAACCTCCCCAACAACATGGGTGCTTATCTCTAGAATACTCTACATCCCCTGGGGAAATGAATTTACCCAGAGTGTAGGAGAGGGACAACTTGGCCCACAATGTATCCTTGAGTGGAGATGGGCACTGTGGACCAGATATGACCAGATATGAGCTGTAACTTGGCATGTCCTCTGTGAAAAAAAATAATATATATATATATATATATATAAATATAAAAAGAAGGAACCACCCCTACACCATGGGTACATATCTCTTATATACTCAACACCCATTAGGGAGATAGATTTACCCAGAATGTATAGGGGGAACAACATGGCCCACAATTAGCCAATGGATAAAAATAAAATAAAAATCAGCATTGTAGCCTAAAAGAGGGGGGGCCAGATGTGATTGCCATGGGCTTTAGTATTGTCAGGGCTGGGCTCAGCCCTTCCTTCTCTGAGCTGGCCACTCAGCTGTCAGCTAATTGCCAGCTCCCATCTCTCTCCACAGTTACCCATCGGTTGTTGATCCTGCTAGTCAGTCCTGCCTACTTAAGCCGTCCAGTCCAGAGAAGCTCTGCCTTCGCATTGGTCACATCACAAGAAACTATTTCCTGCGTTCCTGTTTAAAGACTGGCTTTGCTGACATTCCTTCAGGCTAAAGATCCTGCTTGCTGTTCCACTACTTTGATCCCTGACTCCTGGCCTGGCTGACGATCCATTCTGGTTACTGAACTTTGGCTGTTTTGACTACGTTTGTTCTGTTTACTTTTATTATTAAACAAGTGGGATTTAACTGTACTTATGTCTTGGGCTAATTTAATGGTTTCTGACAAGTATACAGCATAACAAATCCCCAATACAAGAAGAAAAAAAAGGGGGGGGGGACGTGTGTGCAAGTTTGAATATATTTGAAGTCCTATTAAAGTTCCAAAAGTGTGTTGAGCGAAGAATTACAGGAAGAGGGCCACGGTAGAAAGCCTGAATTCAAGGTATTCATGTTTTGGATGGTTTTGAGTGGCATGACCCATTTTCAGCCGACCCAGATTGAGATCGAGTATGCCCATGACATTGGTGAAAAGTAGCTGTCCTTCCTGCCTGGCGGTGATCGTCCGGGGGGGTCAAGTCAATTTGGAATAGGAATAGGGGCTTGTTCAAGGAAGTTTTCAAGGTTTCACTGTGGGTCACACCAGCCATGTCTGCTTCCTCAGCCCCGTCATCCCCATCAGCCTTCTCGACCCTCCCAGCCTTGTCAGCGGCTGAGGTTCAGGTACAGTGGTATCGGCAGTATGGGGATTCTGTGGGTCCTGAGCCGACATGGAGAGCACAGGCATAGGCAGGCAGTCCGCATATATCAGGTAGACGCGATACTCATGTTCATTATCGGTCACGCCCCCAATTTTTGACTTTGCTTTTTTAAGCTGATCTTTCAAAATATATCACCATTTACCTTATCAGAGAAGACATTTGGCTGAAGAATTTTTCACTCCAACAAGAATGTGGGTTCTTAGATGATGCAACCCTTGAGTCTGAACATTGAGGGAGCCCTGACTAATTGGAGGGGAAACCTTGACTCCCTGGTCCCTTGCAAGAAAAAGTACAAAACCCCGGATTGCAGGAAGAGAGTTCATATGTTAGTCAAGCTGCCTTTCCCCTCCACCCTGTGTTTAGGGTTCTCCATTGTCAGATCCTTTCCTATATGGGGCACTCACACCCTCTGGTGGTGGTTTTGGGGTTCCTGCACAGTGCCCGGTCCCATAAAGGTGAATCCACTGCAGACAAGCACCACACCAATTCCATGGTGCCTTGCTGGGAGATCCATGGTAGGAAACTGCCAGTCTCACGTACGTCCTGCTGCAACACGGTCTCAGTGAAAATGGCACCCACACATGCACCCGCTCTACCAATATGGCAGCTGTGCCTGTTCAGAAGAGAGTAAAATGGCATCCCCAAATGTGCTGTAAGGAACTGGAAGTACCAAGATGTCACTAAGGGTGGTAAGATGGTGGATTTGCACATGTAGTGGGGTGCCCAAGATGACAGCCGCACGTCTACCGAGTGCAATGGGTCTGGCCTCCTAATGGGTGACATAGGATCTTTTAAAATGATCCATGATTCCGATCTGCCCACTCCAGTACTTTGTCAGTACCTTACCACCAACCAGATCCATTTTTATTGGGTCAGCACCTAACTTACCACATATTGTGAAGCGGCCCCTGAGCCCATCACTTCTCCCACTTTGGTCAGGCCCATCCCCCACTCGAATGGGGGAAGGTCTTCTAGGACTGGGTTACCAAACAGGTGGGCACTGCTCTGGACCAGTAGAGAACCTGCAACATTATATACTAACCCTGCTCTGATCCTCACCGATAAAAAAAACTCTCTCCTGCCCAATGCGGAAGTTATCACCCAATATCTCTTTTAAACACCGACCATAAACTCTTCACCAAGATCATAGCCTCCAGATTGCAGCAACACCTACCAGTTCTAATTCACTTAGACCAAGTTGGCTTTGTCCCGTCCAGGGAAGCCAGGGACAACACCATCAAAGTCCTTAACCTACTGCACATAGCTAATAGCAACAAGACACCATGTATATTTATAGGAACAGACGCTGAAAAAGCGTTTGACCGGGTGAGCTGGAAGTTTTTGTTTACGACACTGAAACACATAGGGTTAGGCAATAAGATGTTAAATTGGGTATCCGGGGCTTACAGAGAACCAACGGCTAGGGTCAGAGCAAACAGTGTACTCTCAGATACTTTCCCGATCACTAACAGGACTACAGGATTGCCCACTCTCGCCCTTACTGTTCGCACTGTCCCTAGAACCCTTCCTATGTCATGCAAGACTAAACCCAGATATTACCGGTATAACAGTCAACAAACTCCAAAACAAAGTGTACGCCTACGCAGACGACCTGATGTTCTCCCTTACGAAACCAGCCATCTCCCTACCCAACCTAATGCGGGAATTCGATACTTACGGACAATTCTCCAACTTGAAAATGAACCTTAATAAATCAGAAGCGACGGGCGTAGGGATACCGAGACCCCAACTTACGCAGCTCCGAGCCAGCTTCAACTTAAAATGGACTGATACGCAGCTAGAACAAGCGCAAAGTGACACCCCCCTCCAGCCCCATGGTGCCATACAGCTCTATCACCCTGACGCAAATGACACACGCTCATAGGCAACACCATTAAAATTTGCACACAACTGATGACACACTCCGTTCTCTCTGCCCGAAATTCTCCTTTGAGACCCATAATCGGGAACCCCCAATTTGAACCGAGCATGCGAGACAAGAGCTTCCAAGAACTGAGCGAGGTGGGCATACACCAAGTATCTAATTTCAGCACTGGGGGTAAGTGTAAAACACTAGCGGAGCTTTCGCACCCTAACAGACTGTACCGACTGGACTTTATGAGCGCTACAGCTCACTCACTTTCTTAAAAGCCTTCCACCTCCCAACGATACAAACCAGCCCCCCACGCCTTTTGAGGAGCTCTGCTCAGAGAAGGGGGTGCTGTTACACACACTCTCCCTTACATATGACATGCTCATCACACCACCCGAGGACTATCAACTCCCAAGCCTTATCAAATGGGAAAGAGACCTGAACTGCCATTTCACTACCAACTAGACATGTGCAATTCGTTTAGTTACAAATTAGTTTTCCGTTCAAATTTGTTATATTCGTTCATTCGTTATCGTATGAATGAACAAATGGTTTACAAAAAACTTTAACGAATAACGAACTATCGAAACGAACGAATATGAAAAACAACGAAAATACGAAATAATTAAATTAGAAACAACGAAACTACGAAAGAATGAAAATCCGAAAAACGAAAACAGAAACAACGAAAATACCGAACAAAGATTAAAAAATAATGAAAATCAAAATGAACGAAAAAATTCGTACATTCGTAACTTTTTTTTTTTGTTTGTTGATTTGTAATTTTCCATGTCGCTGCTTAACGTGCTTCGAATGGATTCGTAAATTCGTTACTTTTTTTGGTTAGTTGATAAACGTGGTTGGGTCGGAGGCACTGTTTTGGTGGATGTTTGAGTTAAGTTCCGACTTGTGAGAGAGAAATTCTTTGTTTCTTAACCACTTCAGCCCCGGACCAATTGGCAGCCAAAGGACCAGGTCCCTTTTTGCGATTCGGCACTGCGTCGCTTTAACTGACAATTGCGCGGTCGTGCCACAAGGCTTCCAAACAAAATTGGCGTCCTTTTTTTCCCACAAATAGAGCTTTCTTTTGGTGGTATTTGATCGCCCCTGCGGTTTTAATTTTTTGCGCTATAAAAAAAAATAGAGCGACAATTTTGAAAAAAAAATGCAATATTTTTAACTTTTTGCTATAATAAATATCCCCAAAAAATATATAAAAAAACATTTTTTTTCCTCAGTTTAGGCCGATACGTATTCTTCTACATATTTTTGGTAAAGAAAATCGCAATTAGCGATTATTGATTGGTTTGCGCAAAAGTTATAGCAATTACAAAATAGGGGATAGTTTTATAGCATTTTTATTAATATTTTTTTTTTACTAGTAATGGCAGCGATCAGCGATTTTTATTGTGACTGCGACATTATGGCGGACACATCGGACATTTTTGACACGTTTTTGGGACCATTGTCATTTATACAGCAATCAATGCTATTTAAATGCATGGATTCCTGTATAAATGACAGTTGTAGTGAAAGAGAACCACTAGGGGGAGGGGAGGGGTTATGGGCTCTGACGTGTGTGTGTTTTTTTACATTAGGGGGCGGGGCTGACGTCTGACGTCATTGATCGGCTTTCCCGATGACCGGGAACAGCCAATCAATGACAGGCAGAGTAGGAAGCGCGGGGAGAGGTTTGTTTACACATACCTCTCCCTGTTCTTCAGCTCCGTGACCCGATCGCGAGCGCGGCGCCCACGGGCAGGCATTTAAAGGATCACGTATATATACGTGATTTTGCCTGCCCGTGCCATTCTGCTCACATATATCTGCGTGAGGCGGTCGGGAAGCGGTTAAACATGTAATAGCATACACATTACATAAAATTATGAATTATGCTCCGATTACGAATCTACGAAAACAATGTTACGAAAGTACGAATAAATCAATCTTACGAAAGTACGAATGTAAGTAAATCTACGAAAATACGAATGCGTCCGAATACAAAATATAACGAAAATACGAAAATACGAATGTCGAATAAACGAAAATTAGACTAACGGAAAAACCAATCAACGAAAAAATAACTTATAAAAATCCGAACAAACCCGAATACGAACACAGACGACTTACTAAAATACGAATGAGTCCGAATACGAACACCGACGACTTACGAAATTACGAATCGTTACGAATCAACGGAAAATAACAGAAACGAAAAAAAACTAAACAAATTTTTCTATTGTGCACATGTCTACTACCAACAAAAAACAACATATACTCAAATTCACACACAAATCCTCCCTGTGCACCAAAATTCAGGAAACAAACTATAAGATCCTCACACGCTGGTATAGAACACCTGCTGTATTGAATAAACTTTATCCTGCAACGCCAGACCTTTGCTGGCACTGCCAAAAGGAAAAAGGCACCCTCTTACACATCTTCTGGTCCTGTCCCCGAATTCAGAACTTCTGGGGAGAGGTCCGCCGGATTTACGGATCGCACTGTCCGGAATGATCCGGCATACTTCCTCCTACATGCCAATAATACACCGGCACGCATTTACAAAAAATCTGTTATACGCCACCTACTAAACCAGGCATGTCCAAAGTCCGGCCCACGGTTTTGGACGGCCCGCTGTCAGATGAGCCCGATCCTCTCTATGATGCACTCGATACAATCCCATGTATTCAGCATTTTTGTGGACTGCAGAGCCCTCTCTCGGGACTTTCAGGTCAGCTTCTGAGCCTACCAGCTCCACTCACTTTTCAATTATGTGATGTCCATTTCTACATTATCTTATCAAAGCAGTGTAAATTGTTGTGTATTCAATGTTTTGATTGTATTTTTTCTATTCCAGAAAATATTAATTGACATTATCTAACTCTCCTGAGGAAGCCCAAGTTTGGGTGAAACATGTTGAGAAAAAGAGCAATAAATGAAAAGTTCATCTCTGTTTAGCGATGTATGGTTTTTAAAAAACTTTTTCATAGACATTTGATGTCAAATATGCAATATCAAGCTATATTGTGAAATTTAATAAAACTTTTTTCTATTAATGTAATTTCTCTTGTATTTTTGCGCCTTAAAAGTCCCATTTTTTGTTCTTTGAACCAAATTTTGACTTTATGGAAGGGATGTGGCGCTATATCTCTAGCTTTCGGCAACTCAGCTCATTTTCAAAAAATTTCCTCAAAAGTGAAAGTAAAGTGCAGGGGAGTGTGCTGTGCTCTCTGCTTTCCCCTACAGTACAGTACCCGGCTGAATGAGGAAGCTGGAAAGGTACAGTATTATGCTAGAAGCTAGATTTGTTTTAAAAGGGCTTTAATTCATGTGTGTGTGTCTGTATGTGTGTGTGTATGTCTGTATGTATGTGTATGCATGTTTCTGTATGTGTGCATGTGTCTGTATGTATGGATGTATGTATGTGTATGCATGTGTATATGTGTCTGTATGCATGTGTATGCATGTGTATATGTGTCTGTATGCATGTGTATGCATCTGTCTGTATGCATGTGTGTGTGCACGCGCATGTGTCTGCATGTCTGTATATATGTGTATGCATGTGTCTGTATGTGTGCGTGTGTCTGTATGTATGTGTATGCATGTGTCTGTATGCATGTGTCTGTATGTGTGTATGCATTTGTCTGTGTGTGTGCATGGGTCTGTGTGTATGTATGTGTGTATGTTACTTTTAATCCGGACCCCCCCCCCCCTGCCCATTCCTGTACCATCAGAACTTTTGTAGGGCTTGTTTGTGATAGCAGCCAGGACTGCTGCTCCTCTGAAAAGCAATCCATGCACAGATTGCTTTTCAGAGGCATTTGACAGGCAGTAAAGAGGCATTATGTTGCCTCCTCACCACCTGTTTTAACCACTTGCTTACTGGGCAGTTAAACACCCTTCCTGCCCAGACCAATTTTCAGCTTACGGTGCTCTCACACTTTGAATGACAATTACTCAGTCATGCAACACTGTACCCAAATGAATTAATTGTCCTTTTTCTCCCCACAAATAGAGATTTCATTTGGTGGTATTTGATCACCTTTGGGTTTTTTATTTTTTGCACTATAAATGAAAAAAAATGCATGAATGCATGATAAAATGTAGCAAATTATTAATTTTTCTACATAAATTTTGGCCACAATTTATACTGCTACATATCTTTGGTAAAAATAACCCAAATTAGTGGATATTATTTGGTCTTTGTGAAAGTTAGAAAGTCTACAAACTGTGGTGCAAATCATACAAAATTGATCACACCTGATGTACTGGTGACCTATCTGATTTCTTGCGACCCGAATAAGCCAGGAAAGAACAAATACCCCCCAAATTACCCCTTTTTTGAAAGTAGACATTCTAAGGTATATAGTAAGAGGCATGGTGAGGTTTTTGATGTTGTCATTTTTTCCCACAACTCTTTGCAAAATTTGTATTTTTTTTCCCACAAAATTGTCATTGTAATAGGTTATTTCTCTCACATAGCATGTGTATACCAGAAATTACACCCCAAAATAAATGCTGCTACTCCTCCTGAGTATTACGATACCACATGTGTGGGACTTTTCCACAGCCTGGCCACTTAGAGAGGCCCAACACGCATGGAGCGCCATCACGTGTTCTAGGAGCATAAATGACACATCTAACTTGTTGACTACCTATTACACTTTTGAAGGCCCTGAAGCACCAGGACAATGACACATGACACTGACGTGGCACTGATGACAGGTGGCACTGATACGTGGCACTGACACGTGACACTGATGTGGCACTGATGACAGATGCCACTAATACGGGGCACTGATGACACAGATGACAGATGGCACTAATATGTGGCACTGATGACAGATGGCACTTATATGTGGCACTGATATCATGTGGCACTAATATGTGGCACTGATGAGAGATGCCACTAATACGTGGCACTGATGATGTGACACTGATGACAGGTGGCACTGATACGTGGCATTGATGGCACGTGACACTGACAGGTGGCACTGATGACAGATGGCACTAATATGTGGCACTGATGACACGTGACACTGATATGGCACTGATGACAGATGGCACTATGTGGCACGGATGTAGCACTGATGACAGATGGCACTTATACATGGCACTGGGAACAGGTGGCACTGACAGATGGTAGTGGGGACAGGTGGCAGTGGGGATAGATGGCACATTTATTTTCGTTATTTTTAACTTTTTTAACTCACGGCCGCTGCAGCCGTTCATCTCTCCCTCCTCATACGCTGTCTCTGTGTGAAGAGTGAGAGCGGCGCTGAGAGATGATCTCATATGAGATAATTTCTCATTGGACACGCCGATCGCGCTGTAAACGGCCGCTGTGATTGGCTGTTTGCAGCAATCTGTGACTGGCTGTGTCAGAGGGACACGGCCAGCACAGAACTTCCCCGATGCGCGCTCTCAGGAGAGTGCATTGCGGAAGTAAACAGGACGACGTCCAGGGACATCCTCCCGGCAGGGAGCGTCCGCGCTGAAGCCGTCTTTCGGCTATAGCGCGGGCGCCAAGTGGTTAAGCCCGTAAATGCAGCATTACTATACTAGGTAGTTGCAGTGCAGCCCCATTCAGCATGCGTAAACCTCCAGCTGCAGCCACAGCATGTGCAGGGAAAGAAGTCCCCGACATTTATTTTTTTTTTTTTAATTGCAATGCACGAAAAGCACCCCACTTTTTCCAATGTGTGGGGTACCATTAAGAAATAACGGTACCCCTAAAGAGCAGAGCATTTTTCTTTGTGTCAGGAACGAGCACGACAAAGGCAAGAGAATTCTTGTTGGGCAGTGTATTAGTGCTCGAACGAACACACTTAGACCAAATTTTAATGGTTCAAAGAATGTCAAACAAAATGGTCGGCCCTCGCGCATGTTCACTTCATCAAATGTGGCCCTCTTTGAAAAAAGTTTGGACACTCCTGTACTAGACACAGCCAAACCCTGCATCCCACTCTTCTGGAAATCCCCACAACCGCCGACCATTGAGCTGTGGCTCAAAAAAGTTGATGACATTAGTCGGATGGAGGACCTAATCCTCACTAATCAAAACAGACAGGAAACATACTCCAAAACTTGGCAATTATGGAACATATTTAAATATTCAGAAGGACAGGCCCTCAGAGGAGGAGAACCAATGGCCTGTAAGTCTGATCAAAATTCGCTCACATTCAGAAACCCCCCACACTAACATAAGATACACAATTATGCAACAGCATCTATTGGGCGGAAGCCAGATCCCATGTTCGTGGATCCCCCCCCATCCCTTTCGCCAAACTTCAATATTGACACAGGGAAGGCAGGAAAGACCCTATCCAGGACTCAAAATCACCGTGGTCAAAATGGAGGCATAGGATCTGCTCGACTACGAGGACTCAAATTAGTAGAACATGATAATTCCAACTAATGCGGGGCCAGTGGCACTAATAAATAAGATGATAATAATGATTAAACAGTTCTGAAGGTATATATAAAGGCACTGAATTTGGCAATCATGCCCTCTAGCAAAAATAGTAATCATTTTGTGGGCTGCCGTGAGTAGAAAAAAAAACACAAACATACCTTAACCAGAGCATGCTGTACATATGTCGGTGCCTCCCTTGGCATGTGCCATAGTAAGTCGAGGGGCCGATGTATAAATGGTTATGGGGAGGTAAGAAGCCAATCTCGATGTTACTCGTGATGGCTCACAGTTGGCTACTCAGAGGAGGGAAGCACCGGCGTGTGCCCCGAAGCATGTCCCTTCGGAGTCCCCCCAGGAAGGGGCACGCAGCCCCGCCCCCAACCAGCTGCCTGGGCCTCAAGGAGGAACGCAAGTGGTATTGATACTGAAGGGATCCAAGTGCCAAAAAAGGGGGATGTCCCGAGCTGCCCCAACCAATGGGGAGGCAGCATGGGACTCCCGCGTTCCGGGAGTGAAGCAGACTAGGGTCGCCACGCCAGATACTGACTGGTCAAAAAAGAGAGAGGAGCCACCCACCATTCCATGGATGAAGGGAAGATTCTGGACAGCCGCACTCAAAATCAAATGCCTTTATTAAAAAAAGGAGCAAAGGTTTTATAGAACCGGGGAGTGTAACCATCAGAGCATTGAAATATTTAGCGTATCCGGTACTGCTATCCCGCCTGAGTTTTTGGGTATTGTCAAAAGACGTCTAAAAAGCCTTGGTTGTTTCTTAGCCCAAATAAACTTAGTAAAAAGCGTGTTAATTTGCCGGAAAAAAGTAGCTGGAATTGTTATGGGAAGTGTCTGAAACAAATATAAAAATGTTGGTAATATGCTCATCTTTATGATATTGCAATGACTAAACCAAAAAGAGTCCCCTGTGCCATTTATCTAACAGAGCCCTAACCGAACTTAACAAGGGTACAAAGTTCAACATAAAAATATTAGTCAGATTTGGTGGGATATTTTGTGCCCAGATATTTCAATGCCCATGTTGTCCATTTAAATTTAAAATTGGTTTGTAAAGTCTGGCGCAAAGATGGGGGTAATGCAATTCCCATACCCTCTGAATTAGTATAATTTATCTTAAAATTTGATAAGCTTCCATATTTCTCTATTTCCTTCATAAGGAAATCTGTGGTTTAGTCAATGAAAAGAGTAAATTGTCAGCGTATGCAGATATTTTATTCTACGTCTCCTATTTGTATCCCTGTAATATCCGGATTTGACCCGATTTTATTTAAAAAGGGCTCTAATGAAAGAGCAAATAATAGGGGTGATAGGGGACACCCCTGCCGGGTACCATTAGCAATAGAGAAAATATTTAAAAACACTCCATTAACCTTTACCCTTGCTTGTGGGTTTACATATACACTAGTAATCCATCGCAACATCTGATCTCCAATGCACATATGCTTCAGCACTCCGAACATAAATTCCCAATTCACCCTATCGAATGCTTTTTCAGCATCAGTGTTTAATAAAACACAGGGAGTACCCGTACGGTTAACATAATGTATCAAATTAAGCACTTTTATGGTGTTATCCCTCACTTCTCGTGAGGGAATAAACCCCACCTGGTCCAAATGGGGAAGGAGTGCTTGTAAACGGGAAGCCAATAATTTAGTAAAGATCTTCAAATCTACATTTAATAGGGAGACTGGGCTGTAGCTGCCACATTCGGTTGGATCCTTTCCTTCTTTTGGAATAACAGATATATGTGCCATTGATGTAGCTGGCGGGAGTCTAACAGATTGTCCTAGCCCATTAAATACTTTTTTTTTTTTTTTTATAATTTAAATCTTTATTCAACTTTTTTACAATTTACAGTTATAACACTTTTTAGTACAAAAACATACAGTAGGACATTGTCGTATTGCTAGTTAAAACCATAGAGCCAATTCTCATTGACACAAAGTCATATTTTACCCAGGGGTTGCTGCAACTTAGCCTCCTATAGTCAGTTCCCTACCGCTTGGCTATGCTGCGTCCAGCTCGTACACCTTGTGTATTGTCAGTTTTTTACTCCCCTCCCCCCCCTCCCCCTCCCCCTCCCTTTGTATTGATGCATTTGTATTTAACTACTCCCTATCACCCATTCTCTGTAAAGGGGGGAGAGGAGAGGGAAAAAGGAAGAGAGAGAGGAAAAAAAAAATTTCTCCCTCCCCCCCCCCCCCCCCAGCATCCACAAGCATTTCAGTGATCTATTCGCCTCTTCCTCAACCTGTTTGCGCAGGGGAGCCCTTTTTGGTCGTCCATAAGCCCCACATCCTATCAAATTCTTTGAGGCTGCCTCTTTTTAAATATGCTGTTCTTTCCCGGCATAGGGTCTCATTTATTGTATTAATCCAATTGTTTACTGTAGGGGGCTCTTTTGATTGCCAGTTCATCGCAATCAATTTCCTGGCCTGGAACATACTTCTTAAGATTGCAACCGTGGTGCTCTTCCTCTCTCCCCTTTCTCTTCTAAATCCCAGAACACACACCATGCCCTCCTTTTCTAGTTTAATTGCGTATACATCTCTTAAGATGTTGATCACCCCTTCCCAATACCGGAATAGTTTAGGACACTTCCACATCATATGCAGGAGGTCTCCAGCCTCCTGACATCTTGGGCATTTGTCATCCGCTCTCCTACCGAACTTAAACAGCCGTTTGGGTGTATAGTAGGCCCTATTTACCAGCATCAAATGGGATATCCTTTGCGGGGGGGAGACTGATATAACCGGGGCCATCTCTAATATTCTTTTCCACTGATCATTCGTTATTACACCTATATCTCCCTCCCATTTTAGTTTTACGTTGTGAAGTTCTCCTCCTGAATTCATTTTGTGGGTTATCTGCCCGTATATCTCTGTTATCAGTCCCTTCGTGGAGCCTAAGTGTAATATACTTTGCCATAAATGAGTCTCGTTCCATATCAAAGGAAGACCCAAAAACTGGGCATCGAGAGCATGACGTATTTGCATGTAAAAATAAATTTTTTAACCAGATGGCATAGAACCCCTGCCCGATTGGCACAAATATACCCAACCGCAGAGAGCTCCTGCTGGAGAGGATGCGGAGAAAAGGGAACTCACCTCCATATATGGTGGACCTGCCCTGAGATAAAGAAATATTGGGGTGAAATAGCCCCATGGATCAGGAAAATGGAAAAAGAGGAGATGGAGATGAAACCAGAACATTACCTGTTCCATGGGGCTATGAACACCAAGGCAGTATACAAAGAAAATATAATACAGCATTTACTGAACGCAGCTAAAAAACTAATACCAAGAAATTGGAAACAGATCAAGGGCCCAACATTGGAGGACTGGAAAAGAGAGGTAGATAAAATCCAAGAAGCAGAGAGGTGGGTATATAAAACAAGAAATAAACAAGAGAAATATGATGCTATCTGGGAGGGATGGGAAGAACAGGCTAAGGAAATAGAAATTGAAATACAAATCAGGAAAAGCGAAGGGGACTGAAGTAAATAGATGGGGAGGAGACCACAACCTGGGAAACCTATTCGGGGAATGTATAAAAAATTATTTTTATGTCTTTTGTCTTAAAAATAGAAATGTATAAAGGAATTGCTGAATACTAAGTTGAGGGATGCTTGTGGTGGAGGGAGAGGGGCGCTCTCGGCGGCCGGGGACCATAGGGATGAGGAGCAAATTAAAACCTTTTAATTTTTTTTTTTTTTTTTTGCTGACACCTCCACAAACACAAGACAAACTACACTTAACTAGGTAGGTAAAAGGATGGGGTATAAGGAGAAAATAACACTTAGATTGAGTGGTGTGTAGGGAGGGGGGCGGGGGGAGGGGAGGGGTAACAGGGGGAGGTTAAGAGGGGAAATTTGAGATGGAAACACGGACCGCGGAGTAATTGGGAAACGCACACTCCCACAAGGAAATATTTAGGGAGGAATGAGCTTTCTCCCCCTAATCAAACAAACACATATAAACATATACATACATATATATATATATACATAGTATGTCTTTCCTTTCTAAATTTTTTTTTTTTTTTTCCTCTCTCTTTTTTTTTTCTCACCACAAACTAAGGAAAACCACACTTGAGTGGGAAGGCACAAGGATGGAGCACTGAGAGAAAGCAACACAACACTTAATGGAGTAGAGTATAGAGGGAGGGAGGGAGGGGGGGAGTAAGGGAAAGACCGAGAGGGAGGGCGGGAGACCCTGATTTTGGCCGGGGGAGACTGTAGGACACTTAAACACTTTTATTCAACAGGTGGGAAGACACTATGGACACGTAGTAAAAAAGTAAACAAATATTACTTTGGGATATAGGGGTTATATCACCTGAATTAAAGAACCGGAAGGTTGTTTTTTTTTTTTTTTTTTTTTTTTTTTTTTTGGCTTTTTGCTGCTCCTCTCCCGGGGGACGGGGGCCGCTGGAAGGGCCAATCTTCAGACCACGGGGGTATTAAATGACTGGATAGACTAAGGATACGTAATCAGCAAAATGTAAACTGCATAAATAAAACTATCAATAAAGATTTAATTATAAAAAAAAAAAAATGTACCCTGTGTTATATTAAACTCTTTTACCAGCTCACAAATTTTTTTGATTATATTACCATTATATAGTTGTCTTAGTCTTTTGATCCCCCGTTGTTCCCACTCACTATTTTTCCCCACCTGGAGGACTTCCTTTAAATTATTATTATCCCATAGGGGAGTGTAGTCGGACATTCCGCCATAACTCATTTTCTTTTTAATTGTTGTCCAGAGTTTAACTAACATTTTTATTGTGGGGTATTTAACTCGGGAGGAATCCGCCTCTAGTGCCTCTATTATAGTGCTATGTCTAGACTCCGCCACTATTATTTTTCCGTTTGGGTTACCCCCTTCTAGGTCACCACATCCCGTAAGTTGCTGCAATTGGGATGACCCATTAAATACTTTAATCATTTGTGGTCCTAACAGTGGTAGTTATTTTGAGTTAAATGGAGTTTTTAGAAAAATATTTGCCAATTCTGTTCAATGACCTGATGTATAGTGAAATCCTCTCAAGGGGTATCAAGACAGTGTCTCGTAGGGCACCTACCTTAGGGGGGTCTCTTTCACAGAGTTTATTTACTAGTGAACACTCGGGTTCCAATTGGCTGCATTTCAAAGAAAACTATAAATGCGGTATGAAGGGTTGCGACTATTGTCGCTACATTAAGAAAGGCCAAGGTGTATGTTCGAGTGCTATGGGTTAAACTTTTGACATCACATCCTTTATCAACTGCAATACAAAGTTTTTAATATATGTTATTACCTGCGATTTGTGCCACATTCAATATGTGGGTCACACCAGACGCCAGTTAAAAGATAATTTTTAGGTTATATGATCACCTGTATGATATTGAAAAAAACAAATCCACAAATGTAGCTAGACACTGGAACCTTGTTCACCACAAGGATGTCACAAGCCTTTCCATAGAAGGTGTTGAAAGGATAGTGACTCCAAGGAGAGGTTCAGAACACTTTACAAACACAAAGTGATCTGGATATTCATGTTCACACACCAGAATTCCTATAGGGTTAAATTTTGAGTGGGATGTTTCCCACTATTATGATTGATGGAGTTATTTAGAAGAATTTTTTCCACTCCTATATCCTTTGGTACGCTTTTTGCCTCACAATTGTCCATCTCCTTTTAGGGTTTATATCCATTTTTGTTCTGTCACCATACGTCCATATAGTGGTTTTGTTTATTCCATCTATTGGTGAGATCACCATTGACATACTGATTTGTTGTGTTTTTTACATTTTTGTCAATGGGTTTAAGATTTAGTTCTCTTTTTCTTTCTACATATGGACATGTGCTGGTTCAACATTGATATACCCTTTAATATGTGTACCT
>CM053027.1:177245733-177300733 GCA_028564925.1 Lithobates sylvaticus | reverse complement strand
TAATTTTATTAAAGAATTTTCTTTTGTACATTAACACAACGTTTTGTGTAACCCAGTATTTCATCGCAATATTTAAATTGAAAATGTTTAAGTAAAACTTCAAGATATGGATGTCACAATATTACAACCACAGCATGAAGTCAATACACTGACAATGATGGCACCTTCTCTTAAAGTTACCTCAATGTGTAGTACTAATGAACTTGATGATATATTACGGGATTTCCAGTAAGAAAAATATACACAGTCCTAAACAGAGACAACAGTTTTTCTAAATGAAGACTATTTTCTTCCTGTTCTTTTAAACTGGCAGAATACTAAAAAGTAAAAAAAAAAGAAAAAAGAAAAAAACCTATACTGGATACCACCAATGTGTTGCTAAGAGCTGTGCTACAAGAACAATGTGTTTAAATCTGGAGGCAATACAATACACTAAATGCAAATCCACAGCATTTATTCTTTGTAATATCTGTACCAGCATTTGCATATAATGCAAACATCTTTTCCTTATAAATGTTTACATTTCTAGAATATGTGTATGAATACTCTAAAGTAGAGAATGTGACTTTCACCAAACATTCTTTGGCAGTGATTCAATCACAGTCATTTAAAAACACATGCACCAGGAAGATTCACCTTCATTGAATGTTTGGTGAAGGTCAGATTAGCTGCTTTATAAATATGCACCATAGTGTGTTTTGGGTGTATATACTGTAGGTTTGATAAATTTTCTCTTGCATCGCTCAGCTCCTCTGCCTCAATCTCATAATAAACGTCCATGATGATAAAGTAGTTATTGTTATGAGGTCAAAGCAGGAAAGCACAGAGTGTGCTCAATTCACTGGCATACAAGAATACACATGTGATTAGGTTTTACCAAGATCTATACACACATACACGCTTCTTTGAACAGATTAGAAATAAGATTTAAAAAAGGTCCCTCTGAACATTAAAATTTACTGTGAATAGGAATTTAAATGAACTTTTTTTTAGACATGGTTGGTAACAGAAAGGTGTAATTTGTATACTGTATGACTAAATAGCAAAAATGTATATACAGTAGGACACCTTTCAAGTTATATGATCTTTTGAATTTGTACTTGTAAAATGATTAAATGTCACAAAGGGCTTTTTGCGCCTTACTTAATAAGAACAATCATTTGAGGAGGATATTAAAACATGAAAGACATTATCAATCACAATAAAGAATGTTGAAAGAAGTTAAAATCAGCAATAAAAACACCAGAATTATCTTTTGCCGATTGCTAAAAACTATCCTGGCAGCTGAGCAGGTATGGGACAGTTTGTAGGACTAAATAATATAACTGGACAATGCACTTTTGAAGACATTCATTCAGAATAGACTGCAGGGATCTATGTCAATATCTCTGAACATATCTTGGAGCCCCAAGTAATTCTAGCGGACTGTAAACAGGGTAGTTACTATACTTCATAATGTCCCTGCCAACAGCTTCCCCAACCATTATTTTAGTTCCGACAGAGAAAGTTTCCTGCTGCTATACAGATTGCCATAAACCAAAATGTAGACATTAGCTATTCCTATGGTGTACTTTTATTTTCCATTTTGGCTGTGTTCTCCTCAAGAAAGACCAAGTCTGTTGCAATATAAAAGTTTGCCTGATTAATATCACCATTAGATATTCTGAAATATAGGATATATTTAAACCATTGAGTGTCTTTGCATATTATACAACTCCCTTATACAGCTGTGTTACTGTGACTCCTACTTCAAAAAGGTCTTGTTCATTGTTTTGTTTCACGATTACATTGGTTGTAAAGAGCAAACTAATTTAGATCTTGCAACCCCATGTACATTTGTTCGGCACTTGTGCAACCTGAAAGTTGTGCAAATTGAAGCAATGCCTGTGTAATCTTGAGGTCAATGGACCTCAAGTTGCATCAAAGTCAAACCAGAGTAGTGCAGGGAGTACTTTGAATTCGGACAGATATGACTGGTACTCATTGGAAATCGTGGGGTACAACTTGTAATGCGCCTTTGCAGTCCAAAGTCGCATGACAAGTCGCGCAAGTGTGAAAGGGGCCTTAGTGAACAATTGAGCATATAAGCCAATGTTACCATACACCGGGCTCCTTTTTTCCTGAGACATAAAAGCACTCATTGTCTTATGAATATGTAACCCACCATACTGTAAATTGCCTTGTATTGTTTTGTGTTTTATTTGTAAACATCATGTAACCCACCATACCGGTAATATACATTGTTTTGTATATAATGCAATCCAACATACCTGTACTGTATATTGTCTTGTGTGTTATTTTTAGGATCGTATAACCCACTGTACATGTACTGTACATTGTCTTGTGTGTTATATGTAAATATCACATAACCCACCATACATGTACTGTACATTGTCTTGTGTGTTATATGTAAATATCACATAACCCACCATACATGTACTGTACATTGTCTTGTAAACATTGTTTTGGGTTTTATTTGCAAATAATATGCAACTATACCAATGTGTGTATATTGTTGATTGAACTACTTCTTTTGTCCAAAAAAAAAAATCAGATCCAGTTGTTTTTATGCAAATACTCCTATAGTGGTTCAAATATACTTACAAATCCACTTAACCTAGTCAAGGGTCACAGCTGTGAATATACTGTAGGTTGTATTTTTAGTTTTTTCAATAAATGTTCTAAATCAGGGATATGCAATTAGCGGACCTCCAGCTGTTGCAAAACTACAAGACCCATCATGCCTCTGCCTCTGGGTGTCATGGTTGTGGCTGTCAGAGTCTTGCTGTGCCTCATGGGACTTGTAGTTCTGCAACAGCTGGAGGTCCTCTAATTGCATATCCCTGTTCTAAATGCAGCTGTACAGGCAACACAAGTGCTACTAACATCGGATCTCGGACACAATGGAATTTATACAGATTTTTATTTTTACTTTTAAATTGCTTTGTTTATTTTTTTTAAAAAAGGGGGAAAAATAAGGACACTATTGTGGTTTGTGTATTTAGATAAATATGTCAGTCTCTCTGTTAGCTGACATGGGGGCAGGAAAAGGTTTTCCTTGCTATTGTTTTTCTACGTTGTTCTCTCTGGTTATCTCCTCTCATCCTCTGTCCTTCCCTTTAAAGCCCCATTCACATCAGTGCGGTGCAGTTTTTTGTGTTGTGTTTTAGGTGCGGCTACCATTAAACTCAACATTAAACGTGCATTTTCATGAAAGTGCATCAAAGTGAATGTTCATTCTAATAGAACTTAATAGCAGCGCACCTAAAGATGTGTGTAAAAGGCCCATAAAAACGTACAACACTGATGTGAACCCGGCCTAAAGCAGAACTGTACCGTTTCATTTCAGCAGGTGTTCCTGTCCCACTACATTACACACTTCTTTGCAAACCATGCATTGGGGTTCATTAAGAAAACACATACAGGCTAAAAAAATAATAACAATCTCTGTACTTTGTATAGTTATTTTTTAAACATATTACAATTCACTGCCATGTACTTTTTACTAGGTCAATATTTATCCAATTTAAGTATTTTTGAAAAATGGAGGAACTTGCCCTTTCCTGTCTACACAGGCCAAATGGTGTAGTGTTGATGGGAGGAATATACCGGTACCAATGAATTAGTTGAAGAAATGGGTGTTTAAAGTAATTCAAAGTGTCTTTACAGGTAGATTAGCTATTTCTTACATATTTTTTGAATACCCTATATAAAATCTTAAAGCCAGATAACAAATCACAAGCTAGAAAATGTAGCCTGTTAATCTGTTAGCCATTATAGCTGCAATCCAAAAATATTTTCAAATACCAGAACATAAATATGCAAAAATATTTTACTTGAAATATTATGAATAATCAAGATTTACTTTTATGCTCTAGGGAACCTTGACTAACTTCTAATAACTATACCAAATAACAGTTGACATCACTACTTTGAGAGTCAAGTTAAAGTCTAGTGTAGTCTACATTGTTTCCTTATTGTAAGGATATTGCTTTTAAAAATAAAAGCAATTTATTTATTAACTTTTCATAAGCACAAACTTGCTGGCTACGTCTTTTAAAATGATATAGTTCTGTAAAGCTATGTAGAGTTTGTACCTAACGTATTAGTTTGATCTTAAGGGTTATCAGAGACATGCTACAGACAAACATGATTTAATAACGAATGGGCACAGAGCTGATGTAAACTCTAATCTAGGACAGGTCAAACCACTTATAGCAAATGTTTAAATACTGAATAGATGTGAAAATCAACAGTGAGGTGTTTGGTACCCATGAGCTTCGTCCTATACCCAAAGGTTTGAAAGGTATAGTCAACAATTGGGCTGTAACAGATTACAAACAACTGCCACAGATAACCTTAGGGTACTCAAGCTGTACAATTATTGACCAGTAAAACATTTTAGGCTGGTGACCCCAGTATCAGAGAAAAGATGAGCAGAACACATTATTTATAACAAATGCACACTGACAGCACACTAGAATACATGTATATCTCAGCACCAGGTAAAAAACAAGCTGGCTGAATCTTTCTATGATCGCCAACCACTATCTATTGTCTGCAGATGCATTTACTTTGGGCCCTTTCATCTAGGCCATAATACAGATACCCATTTTAGCAATATCTATACTAAAAACAACTTAAAAAAAAAAAATCTGTGCTGTATTTCTGTTAAACATTTCATAGACAGGACAACATTATCCTGTAAGAAAAGGGGAAAAAAGTTAAAAACAAAGTTGTATACAATTTGTACCATTTTAAAACATACAATTAATAAAGCAGAATGGCTACTAAAATGTCTCTGAGATTTGACTGCACTCAGCAGATACTAAAATAAGTGATTATAAATGTTGTGCCATGTATACAGTATATCTTCTACAAGGGGTGGACTGTACCACAACAGGTAGCCAAATGTCTTGTGTCTGTAGTTATGTTTCCATCAGCCATTGGGACCCACAAAGAGGTTTTGACGGAGTTTATCTAGAAGAATGGAAACAATTTTTACATATTCAAGTAACCATTTTGTTTATACATGTTCAATAAAATCATTGGGGTACCTAGAAGAAGGTTAAATACCAGCAGTCATAAAAAGCTTAAGCTGGTGGTATAGTTTTACAGGCAGGAATTAAACAAAAAAAAGGGGCAAATGCGGTTATGAACTATTAAATCATGAAAGGTATTTGTATAGGCATTCCTGTACAATAGACAATGAAGCATGACATCGCTGACTATGATTAATGTAAAGAGCACTCCACTGATCACCACAAAAACGTGAGAGACACCCCAGATATACTCCTAACTGCTGCACTCTGTAACTGTGCTGTTCATTACATATTCTTGACCTCTGTAAGCCAAGTTGTTTATTGTACAGTCCTGACCACTGCCCTGACAGCTGCACTGTCCATTACATACTCCTAACAGTTGCATTCTATAAGCTTTAGATTTAATTGTTTTATTTAAATAAGGTTAAGGCTGGATCTCTTATATCCAGGTTTCATTAGTATAGTGTATATTTTTCTGTTATTATAAAATTCTTACATAAGAAATGTTTAAGGAGATGAAATATCCCATTAGAAGATGTAAAAGTGTGACCTCCTGCATTTGTAATACAGGCTCTGTCTTCAATGACCTTCAGTTTATACATATGCTATCAGCAAATCTAAAGCATGTCAAAAGAAAAATCAATCTGGAAGACCATTATCTAAAAGATCTTTGGTAATAAGCTGTCTTTAGAATTCATACTATAAATGCCACTAACAATACCAAGTTGCTTTTACACCATTATGGAAGCTACGAGAAAAAAAAATAAACTGACTTTGATTGTCCTCATTTTTGTGTTTCCTCTCCTTCTTTATTGAGCCGTTTCATTCTTGCCTGGACATCTTCATCTGAAACAAACAAAAAAAAAAATATATCAATCTATAGCGTTAGGCACAGTAATCTATTGGAAACCCATATATTAGTATACTGAGGCTTGCCATTAGGTAATTCACTTCCAGTAATTATATAGCAGCAACATATTATGCAAAGTCATATTTTATCTGTCCCTGTCCCACCAATGAAGCCGACACTCCAATGTCCCAATCACATTCAAACACCATAGAACCAGTATGACAGGGGGACAAGTAACCCGCTACCATGATATTTTAGAATAGAAGTCAAAACTGGTGCACAGGAGAAAACATACAAATATGCAAACTCAATGCAGATGGTGTCCCGGTTGGGATTCATACCCAAGGTTAAGCACTTTAAAGCTAAAGTGCCAACCTCTCAACCACCAAGGTCATTGTGACCACATTTTTTCTTATGCAAGTAAAACTGAAGATACATTTAACAAGTTTACCGCAAGAATGTCCTTCAATGTCATCCAGAAGATTGGCTGTGGAGGCTGCAGTTCCTAACCTGCACTTTAAGTTAAGGTCACAGCATTGACGAGCACATCTCCAATAAAATGTCCAAACAATCACACCATTGAGGGCTCAAACATAGAAAAAAAAATTTGTTTTACTTGCATTATTTCAGATGAAGACACTATTATTCAGTGATGAAAAACAAATGATTGCCTTGAAAAGAAATAAAGGGTTTATACAGTATGTATATGTTATGTATTGTGTAGTGCCATACCCTTTCATTTAAAATAGGCAATGGTAAAGTTATTTGCAAATGAAGTTTTTTTTTTTTTTTCAAGTTTTGTGTTTTTTTATGCGACGTTGAAAAAAAATAAAACAGAAAAATAATAGCCCATGGGAAAAAAGAAATGAGTCGGAAATCTCGGCATCTCATTGGCCTTCATCAGTAGATGGGTACTGATGAAGACCAATAAGATGCCGACACGCGTTTAGAGGGGATGAGCCGAATCTGTGAAGCATCTAATAGCAAGATTGAGCACTTATGAGAAAGTGAAGGAAGGTTTGTCTGACAGCAATACAAATGCTGATTACCCACACAGAGGAGCAGTCTGGAGACATAAACACAAACACACAGTTGTGCTCATAAGCAGAATTTATGATTTCTTGGCGATTTTTCAGAGAATATGAATGATAACACAAAAACTTTTCTTTCACTCATGGTTAGTGTTTGGCTGAAGCCATTTATTATCAATCAACTGTGTTTACTCTTTTTAAATCATAATCACAACAGACACTACCCAAAAAGTTTACATACCCTGGCGATTTTGGGCTGATAACATACATACAAGTTGACACAAAGGGGTTTGAATGGCTATTAAAGGTAACCATCCTCACCTGTGATCTGTTTGGTTGTAATTAGTGTGTGTGTGTGTGTGTGTGTGTGTGTGTGTGTGTGTGTGTGTGTGTGTGTGTGTGTGTGTATAAAAGGTCAATGAGTTTCTGGACTCTTGACAGACCCTTGCATCTTTCATCCAGTGCTGCACTGACGTTTCTGGATTCTGAGTTATGGGGAAAGCAAAAGAATTGTCAAAGGATCTGTGGGAAAAGGTAGTTGAACTGTATAAAACAGGAAAGGGATATAAAAAGATATCCAAGGAATTGAGAATGCCAATCAGCAGTGTTCAGACTCTAATCAAGAAGTGGAAAATTAGGGGTTCTGTTGAAACCAAACCACAGTCAGGTAGACCAACTAAAATTTTAGCCACAACTGACAGGAAAAAATGTTTGGGATGCAAAAAAAAACCCCACAAATAACTTCAGGTAAAATACAGGACTCTCTGAAAACATGTGGTGTGGCTGTTTCAAGATGCACAATAAGGAGGCACTTGAAGAAAGATGTGCTGCATGGTTGAGTCGCCAGAAAAAAAGCCATTACTATGCAAATGCCACAAAGTTTCCCACTTACAATACGCCAAACAGCACAGAGACAAGCCTCAAACCTTCTAGCACAAAGTCATTTGGAGTGATGAGACCAAATTGGAGAGGAGTCAACAAGGCCTATGATGAAACACAGGAGGTGGCTAGCTGATGTTTTGGGGATGTGTGTGAGCTACAAAGGCACAGGAAATTTGGTCAAAATTGTTGGCAAGATGAATGCAGTATGTTCTCAAGAAATACTGGAGGAACATTTGCATTCATCAGTCAGGAAGATGCGCATGGGAAGTACTTGGACATTCCAACATGACAATGATCCAAAACGCAAGTCCAAGATGACCTGTCATTGGCTACAGCAGAATAAAGTGAAGGTTCTGGAGTGGTCATCTCAGTCTCCTGACCTCAATATCATTGAGCCACTCTGGGGAGATCTTAAACGTGAAGTTCATGCAAGACAGCCCAAGAATTTACAGGAACTGGAGGCTTTTTGCCAAGAGGAATGGGCAGCTTTACCATTTGAGTAGATAAAGAGCCTCATCCACAAAATACTTTAAACTGTCATTGATGTTAAAAGGGGGCAATACATGGTATTAAGAACTGGGGTATGTAAACTTTTGATCAGGGTTTATTTGGGTAGTTTCGGTTGTGATTATGATTTAAAAAGAGTAAACACAGTTGATATATAATAAATGGCTACAGCAAAACACTAAACATGAGTGAAAGAAAAAAGTTTTTGTGTTATCATTTATATTCTGTGAAAAATGTATCATATGCACAATAAAGCAGCCCTTTTCAAATGAATGTGCTTCCAAATGCACAAGAATGTATGAAAAGTTGGAAATGCACCATTTCAACACAGTGCATTAACATGCGTTGTGACATGCTGCAATGCATGTGTTAGAGGTGTATTTAATGCATTGGGATGCCACTGACAATGAATGGCACCACAACATGATAACGCACACAACAGGCAGTAACAAGTGCATTTCTACAGCACACCGCACGTGGAGTGGTCTTAATGTGCCCTTAATCAATTTGTCAAATGTGATTGATAGACATGCACAAACATGACTGTAGGGCACATTTAGTTTCCCACCAAAAAAATAAATGCATAGGTTTGTTTTTCAAATTTAAAATGGCATTTTTACTCCAAAAGTTGCATTTTTTTATACAGTAGAATGCTTAAAACAGTTCATGTTTTTTTATTATTCTGTGTCTGTATTTTAAAGTGTCTGCCTTACTTACAGCCCAATTGACAACTTCATCACCAGGCCTAGAAGTGACTGGAAATCTTTTGAACATTGACACAACAGGATTTGCATAGAACATTTTATTAGAAGGTTGGGGAAAGCTAGAACCTCTACTAAGCTTTTAATTGCTTTAAGCGCCATGACTGAACATTTCCATGCACATTCTGTCAGTGACAATATTGTTACCAGGAGGAAAGCAAGGAAGAAATTCCCTCATTAGGACACAAACAATAAAATAAAAAAAGGAGGAGAGAGTTAATGGTTCACTTCCTCTTTTATATAACATTTTTTTTTTTTTTTTTAAGTTTTGGCTGCAGATATACTTTAAAAATACAGCATAATACAGTTACAAAATGATAAAGGATACACTTGATGTTTGAGCAAATGTTTTCTCTTTGACTTCCTCATCTTTGTTCTCTCAGAAAAACCCCGGGCTATTTCCAACAACTTTTTCCTAGTAGCTAAAGGAAACAATGCATTAATAAAAAAAAGAGAAAAAAGAAAAACACTGCATCCATTAAGCCCATTAAGAACTGGTTCACAACAGAGCATGGTGCAGGAAAGACACGTTTCATTTCCTACCAAAATTACATTTATTAATTTCCATATCCACTGTATAATTATGTATATACTTCTATCTGTGCTAATTCAAATGCACTGAGAGTGCTATTACTTGATGCCCAGACTGTAGGTGCTGCATGTTCGCCTTCACCGACCTTAGGGAATTTTCCACTTATGTAACTCCCCGTAAGTCACGCAGCTGTGCTCGGCTCTCTCTGGTGGCGTGTCGGCTGGCCAAGGACCTTCGCCGGGACCGTTTAGTGGAAGTTTTAGAGGATCTCAGGCTCAGGAGAAAACGCTATACACATATGATTGGTAACTAAGTCCTAAAATGTTTACTGTTACTATATTTTTTTTATACACATTTGTCTATGTGCGGGTGTATTGATGTATTTCTATACATGTAAATTTCCCTACAGCACATATATCTTCTGAAGAAGACCAGATGGGGTCAAAACGCGTCAGTTTTCATCCAAGCGCTTGACTATTTTGTACCATTGTGTTTAGCCTCGTATGCGCTGTTGCGCTTTTACATCTCCTGTACCACAGCTCATATTTTTACAGTAATTGTCAATTCTTGAAATCATGTCTCAATAAAGTTTATCCCATTTTAAACCCGTTGTTATCCTTCCCCTACTGGCTTGCTGCCTAGAAAACACCTTTTGGGGGGACAACTTCCCTTTTTTTGATAATACTCAGGGGTGTGCAGCATCCCCTTCTTTTCCCAAGTGTTCCCTTGTTTCTATGTTTCATGTGCCTTTCCTGTGCTGTGTTAAAAATGCACTGCTTTTGCAAGCTGCTGCAGGTGCCAATACATAAATTCAGGTCATTTGTTTCTCTATATTCACAAGGCCACTAAAAGGGAAATTAATAGAGGGGTTAAACACCAGTCAAACTCCCTTCACCGCCCCCCTCCATTAGATCTGAAAGGGTGAATATATCAGCTGGCGTTCAGAGACTGATAGGAAACGCATGCAAAAAAGGATTACATGTACTCAAAACACAGTTTAAAAATAATATTTTAGGCAGTAACTTAAAATGAAACTGATAATGTTAAGACATTTTTCCGTGATTATAGTGCGAGATACATGGACAATTTTACATTTACCTTAAAGGCCAAATTCACTTTTGAAACGTTACACCCGCATTTAGCGGTAAAGTTCCAGCATCCCCCTCGTCCCTGTGACAGCAGGTTGGGGTTCATTTCCCCCACAGCTGTTGTCACATTGAATATCAGGGCTCCGCTCGCACTGCTGCATCATTTATTCAGTGATCTGTGAATGAAGGAACTACAAGTCCCGTCTGACACCGCGGCAGACAGACTTGTACTTCTTAATGGATGACAGCCCATGTAGTCCACTGACAATTCCTCCAGCTCTCTACAGAGGTACGAGCAAGAAGGCTGGAGGATGTGACTCTAGGGGCCTGAGATTGCACCCACGATCCATTGATCATGGGTGCAATGCTTTACAGACTCCTGTAGGCCAAAATAATACATTCACATTTTTGGCAAAAATATGTACATATATTTTTCCTTGAAAGGTGAACTTATCCTTTATATTTTTGAACATGCTCCAACATTTTAATGTACTTGCATCCAATATTCACACTGTATTACATTTCTAGGATATGGAGACATTATAGAGATAAACTCAGCAGAGGAGAGAACAATTCCACTGACAGTACTGCTCAATTCGTATTTTCTTGCACATTCATGAGACTTTGCATTGCATATCATTCGTCTCCTATTCATGGGATACAGCGGCACACTGAGACAAATTTTGTGTAAGGACCACAGTAAATAAACAGAATGATTTGCTATTTTCATTTCAAACTGCCTCAGATATTAATGTCTTCTAGCTTCCAGCCAACAATTTGTCTGTTGACTGCAATAACTCAGACTTCAGAACAAAAAGTTTTTCTTTTTTAGTTTGCGCTGCTGCCATCTTAAGCATTACAGTTATCTAGCTGGATAGTATTGTGCTATGTGCTGAGGACACTGCAGGCTTGCCTCTGAGTAGACATCTAAGGCAGTCCCCCAGGTTCTAGCCTAACAGACTCCAGACTCAGTTGAATTGTGAGTATACAAAAGGGATAGGCGTTTTCTTTCCCCTACGAATTACTTTCCCCAGTATATGGGTATCATCAGACCACATTTGCTTATGTATATCCCTTTGCAGATATGGATGCACTTGCCCCTGAAGAGTGGTATAAACCATGAAACACGTCTGACTTATCTGGATGCACCTTGTTCCATATAGACGGACCAATGTATTTTATTAATTCAGATTTTACCCCATTGCCTTCTTTTAAATGATCTTAGAATTTGGAGGACATTTTTCCATGCCACACAATGCAATGTGCTACAATGCTAGGACTCTTTTTCATGTTTACGGCCTGCCATATGTTATTTGATTCATTAACCTTCCTCTGTATATATACCATTATGTCATGTTATCTACTGTCCAGACAACAAACATATAGGCTCTTACAATGGAAGTCTACTTTAGCAAAACTGTACAGTCACAACTTTTTTTTTTTTGCATATTGATACAGGGATGGAGACGTAAATATCCATGCGTCTCAGTTAAAGTCTCACTTCCCCTCCCCCGCCCACTAGCTCTTATCTCCAAGTAGAAATACTGTATACTATGGGGGGAAATGGCATTAGACAAAATAACAATTATCTATAGATCTGTAATGGCATTTCAACATTAAAAAGGGTTGAATAAAGCATCTGACCCCTCTCTTTGGGTATCACCTGACAGTTTTTTTTTAAACGCTGTTTTTTTATTGCTAGAGAGGCATTTTACAGCTTTGCAATGCACATTACAAGAAGCCAAAGACAATCCAACAGAATGAAAACAGAAGCACAAACAAAATAATAATACATCTCTATTTTTGGACATTTGCAATCATCTGTGCATTCACTATCTTAAAAAAATCAACAGTGTAAAACCTTTTCAGCAAAGTTTTATATAAATGTAAAGTATATTGAAAACATATAAGCTTAAAAACAATCAAATTAAAAATATAAACAAACAAAAAATAGGATTTTTATAACAGCTTACCTGTAAAATCCTTTTCTTTGAAGTACATCACGGGACACAGAGCCATAGTAGTTACTATGTGGGTTATAGGCCACTTTCAGGTGATGAACACTGGCACACCCTAAGGCAGGAAGTCCACTCCCAATATAACCCCTCCCACTACTGGGAGTACCTCAGTTTTTGTAGCAAAGCAATACACGTGTATACCAGAAAGAGGTGAGGGACCTCTGTGTCCCGTGATGTACTTCAAAGAAAAGGATTTAACAGGTAAGCTGTTATAAAAATCCTATTTTCTTAATTGTACATCACCGGACACAGGGCCATAGTAGTTACTATGTGGGATGTCCCAAAGCAATGCCAACTGAAGGGAGGGAGGCAACAAAAGTAGGGCACCAAGAGACCAGAGGGCTTATACTGCTGCTTGCAGCACACTGCGCCCAAAGGCGATATCCTCATGACCTTTTACATCTACTTGATAGAATCTGGTAAATGTATGGACAGAAGACCAAGTTGCGGCCTTGCAGATTTGAGCCATGGAGGCTTGGTGACGCACTGCCCAGGAAGCACTAACAGCCCTGGTGGAGTGCGCTTTAATTTGAAAAGGTGACCAGGTAACTGGTAGGAAGGATTTTCCCTTCTGCAGATTCTTGGCTATTAACCACCAACTGGGGCTCTGGTGCACCTTTGGAGACAAACACATTGGGAAGTCTAGAGCTTGGACCTTCTTGTTCCAAGCTGATAGGATACTGTTTTGCAGTAGTTTCAAATGAAATTCACCCGCGAAAACGATCGCTTGGGGCGATGAGTAATAGTAAGCAGTCGGCGGCCGATCGTATTAAAGAATTTGCTCGAACGGATAAGCAAGACGGCGGGCGTAGCCCCCCACAGACAAGCCACCATTTTCCCCAACAATCTCATGCAAAGTTGAATAGAAGGATTCTTCTTTGCCTTGATCACCTGAATCAGTTCCCTTATGGCACCGATCTTTGCCTGGGGCAAGAACACCCTTTTCTGAGCTGTATCTATGAACAGACCCAAGTATTCCAATCACCTAAACTCACAGCGAAACACATTGATGGTTTTAAGGGAATGATTTTTTCTAGGTTGAGAATCCAACCTAGATATTCCAGGTAGCCGATTCCAGAGCAAATGGGAATGTTCCTGGAAGCACATGGCAACAGGAAAATAGATGGAGTACTCTGGGACACATTTAAGGCATATTTGAGGGGGATAACAAGATCAACAATATCATACATTAAACGCACTAATAGACAGGAAGAGGAGGAATTGGAACAATTCTGTGCATGCACAGGAAAAATAGGTTTATAGGGGACCCCTCAAATATAAACCAAATAAGATGGGCAGCCTCATCACGGCAATATAAGGTGGTGCAATATCAGAGGTGAAAAATGAAAAAAGAGAGATGGTAAACACATTAGATGAGATACTTGAGACATTCCAAAAATACTATATTAATATGTATACATCAACACTGACCTGTACACGAGAAGAGATAGAGGAATACCAAGAAGCTATCTTTTCTCTGGGAAAGGGTAAGTCCCCAGGACCAGATGGTCTAACTGTTTCCATGTATGATGCTACAGTCATATTGATACCAAAACCAGAGAAAGACAGAACTGGTCTATCAAAAGCAGATCGTCTAAGCGGGCTACTGACTGGTCTATCAAAAGCAGATCGTCTAAGTAAGCTAGTATCGTTATACCGTTGAGCCCTTAATCTGGCTTGCGGTGCAGTAGCTAGACCGAAAGGCAGAGCTACAAACTGAAAATGAAGATTTTCTAGCTATCTATCTCGAAGCGTAGATATTTTTGATGAGCAGGAAAAATAGGTACATGGAGGTAAGCATCCTTGATGTCGATTGACGCTAGAAGTTCTGCACCTTCTACAATGGAGCCTACTGATCGGATTGACACCATGCGAAAAGAGCGGATATTCTTAGTAAAAAAAAACGGATTTTAGATCTTTGAGATCTAGTATGGGTCTGACATCCCCATTATGTAATACTTTGGTACCTTATTGAGTAAACAGTTCTACAGATACCTTCAGTTGAGGCAGGTGCTACAGACACAGTTTAGAAGAGAGGAAGTAAAAATATCCAAATATCCCCTTATAGGTATCCTGAGATCACAGGGACCTAAGGGACTGATAGCAAGATTTACACACACCTGTTACAGAAGAAAATAGAAGGCGAACCACTGAAAATAAGGGATAAATGGCAAGAGGCTATCCCAGACATGAGCGATCATGAATGGGATGAAGCCTGTAATTCCCACTGGAAGGTATCCCCTGCAATGAATAACAGGATAATACAGATGAATATAATACATCAGACATACTTGGCTCCAAATAGATTGTATAAAATGGGGAGGATGACAGAACCAAGATGTACTAGATGTGGGCAGGGGGGAGCAGACTTCCTTCATGTAATGTGGTACTGTGGTAAAATAGGAAAATACTGGCAACAAGTAGCTAGGAAAATAGGAAAAGTCCTGAATAAACCTTTTATAGCTACGATGGAATTATGTTTGTTGGGGATATTGAGGGAAGAGAGAGATAATAGAGATAATAATACCTTCTTAAGGGAGGTACTCTTTCTGGCAAGAAAACAAATAATAGAAAAATGGATTCAGCCATATCCACCGACAGTAACCCAATGGGTGAGAGCAGTAAATCAGGTCCTACCCTATGAAAAAATAATGTACGAACAAAGGGGAAACGGGCGAAGGTATGAAAAAATATGGGCAAAATGGAATAGAACATGGCTAACAATGGATAGAGGAATATCTGAAAATATAGTATTAAGTGACCACAGAGGGTGAGAGAGGAAGGATTGAAAGGAAGGAGCAAATGTAATTATAATCTGTATTATATAAAGAAATGTAAAAGTATATAAAAAATGTATAATGTAAATTATTATGTAATGAAAAATTTGGAATAAAGAGTTTTGAAAAAAAAAAAAAAAAGAAAAAAAAAAATCTATGAACAGACCCAAGTATTCCAATCTCCTTGATGGTTTTAAGGAAGATTTTTCTAGGTTGAGAATCCAACCTAGATATTCCAGGTAGCCGACTGTGGTGACCAAACTCTGGTCTAAGCGGGCTACTGACTGGTCTATCAAGAGCAGATCGTCTAAGTAAGCTAGTATCGTTATACCTTGAGCCCTTAATCTGGCTTGCGGTGCAGTAGCTAGACCGAAAGGCAGAGCTACAAACTGAAAATGAAGATTTTCTAGCTATCTATCTCGAAGCGTAGATATTTTTGATGAGCAGGAAAAATAGGTACATGGAGGTAAGCATCCTTGATGTCGATTGACGCTAGAAGTTCTCCACCTTCTACAATGGAGCCTACTGATCGGATTGACACCATGCGAAAAGAGCGGATATTCAAAAAACGGTTTAGATCTTTGAGATCTAGTATGGGTCTGACATCCCCATTATGTTTTGGTACCGTAAAAAAGTTTTAAATATAACCCCAATCCCTGCTCTTCCATGGGGACCACCGATATCACCTTTTGAGACAAAAAATGGTCCAATGCTTGAAAGAGACTTTTTTCCCCGGATCCCTGGGAGCGTTTGATCTGAGAAAACGAGGAGACGGGGACTCTCGGAACTCTAGTTTGTATACTAGAGTTATTGAGGAGGCCACCCATTTGTCTCTACACTCTTCCTGACAGATCTTTGAGAACTGCAGAAGTCTTCCCCTCACCCGAGCAAGCAGGGGCGCCCCTTCATAAGGAGGCCTTAGTACTTTGTTTTGTAGGCTTCCTTCCCCAGGACCTTTTTTGTCCCCGGGGTTGGCTCTGAGGTTTACCTCTTGAATTTGACAGTGAAGGCCGTCGAGACTGCCTGGAGGCTGATGCCCCCGGCACTGGAGAAGAAGCTTGTTTAAATGAAATACGCTTACTCCTTTTCCTAACTGGCAAAGGGGAACTCTTTCCATTAGAATTTTTTTGGATGTATTTATCCAGATCATCCCCAAACAGCCGTTCACCGCGAAAGGGAAAACTAGCCATGAGCTTTTTGCATGGCGCTTCGGCTGACCAATTTTTCAACCATAGTAGTCTACGCATAAGGCCTGGAGAATAGAATCTCTTATAGCGTCTATTGCAAAACATAATGCCCCTGGTAGCTCGGCCAACTCTTGGGGCCTGCTGATCAGGAATAATCTTGAGTACCTGTTTAAACTGGTCTCTAAAGGATTGACATACACCAATTGCTACCAGTGCAGGATGAGTTACTGAACCTGCCAGAGAAAAAGCACCAAAAAATGTGCTGCAAAAAAAAAAAAAATCGGCTTATACTCGAGTATATACGGTAGATTCTCTCTCTCTCTCTATATCTATCTATCTATCTATATATATATACACACACACATCTGAGTGGTATAGTCAACCCTCTCCACCGATAAAAAGTTCAGTGCAAAAAAAAATGCCAAAGACACCAGCAGATGTTATAGTAGGCTTCTGGTGAAAAACAAGATCTGAATGCTTGAATCTGCTACACCTTCACCAATCCACCACGTACACACCCCTTTGTGTGTATGCTTACCAAAGGTAAGTGTAAACAGGGCCTGCAAAATCCTCCACAACATAAAGCTGCAGCTCCTGTTACAAGGATACAAGGGGATACCTTACCTTTCATAGTGTTAAACTGTATATTACAATAAAAACATTCCCCCTTCGTACAAGTTGTGCTTACTAGAAAAATGTAAACAATCCAGCATGTCACATGTATGGCATCAAGCTCACCGCTGATCGTGGTTCCACTCGAACCTCCTACCGCGATGACTCCTGGGATGGCGCCACCTGTGTGAGCCTGGTAAGTCGTGTGGTCACGAACTGACGCGTTTCGTAATTCTGTCTTCAGAGGGCGTGGCCACGCAACACGACTTCTATTTTAAATAGCATGGGAAGCAGGCCCTTCAATGCGCGCCGTCGCAAGCGCCATCGGAGTATGCCCCACCCACCCCTCGGGATCGTATAGTATTGGCGGCTACAGCACAGCATCCCATCCATCCCTCATGGCTCTGTCACTTACTGCAATACGTGCATAGAGCCATAATAGCCTGGTACCGCTTACTGCTTGGTTAACGAAGCAAAAAATCTGCATCTCTATTCCTCTGCTATAACAAACCATCTGTTCGGTGTCTCATAAAACATGCATCATTAAATTACATATATTCAAAACATGTAAACAAAAAGGGGGACGAGGAATTATATCAAAAAAACATTGTCATTAATATAAATTCCTAAGACTCTACCCAATAAAATCTCGTAATAAATTCCCCGGACTGTTCCATATGAGGGAGAAGAGTGCATATGCGCAACCCACCAATAATAGTTCATTAAAACATGACATTCTAGGGCTCTGCATATGCATAACCCCACAATAGTAATTCATTACGTAATGACATTAGGAGGCTCTGCATAAAACATGGGCAATACAATGTCTGATTTGAAATAATTAAAAATTATAGATTAAAATCAATTTAACCAATAATTCAACAATTATATAAAAATAGCTAGATAGCGGCTGGATAAAAACTCTGAACATTTTCACAATAAAATTAAATAAATGTAATCCCTTAAAGCGCAATAGTTTTTGAATGAAAATTTCCAGTCCTAATAATTGCTTATAAAACAATTAAGATCTAGTTCTATGCTTAATCCATTAGGACTAAGAGTATTGGTTAAAAAAAATCCATTGTGATTCTCGTTTGGAAATTTCTTGTACCATATTGGCTCCTATCCATCTGGGGTGTAATTTGTCAATACCCCAGAATTTGAAGCGACTTGGGTCTCTATTGTGCAGAGAGACACTGTTCTTTAAACCCTATAGTGATATTATATACATGCTCTGAAACTCTTTTGGCTAATGTACTTTTTGTGCCTCCAATATACATTAGCCCACACGGGCATTCTAGAGCATACACTACATGCGTTGATACGCACAAAATAAATTCCTTTATTTGGAAATCTCTGCCATTTGCAGTTTATATGATATTTGTCAATCCCCTAAAGCGAGTAGTCACTTGACGGCAAGCTTTACATTTTCTACAGGCATAAAAACCTGCTCGGTCCCAAAACATCTTTGTCTTGTTCAGGGGATCTAATACGTTTTTGACCACTTGATCTCCAAAAGATGAATTCCTTCTGTATATAAAAAGGTGGCCTTTCTGGTAAAACTTTACTTAAGACTTTATTCATACTGAGGATATTCCAATGTATTCTAAAAATGGTTTCAATCTCTTGATATTGTTCGTGAAACCCACTTATGAAGCCCCATTCGTGTTTGGAGTCGGGTGATCTTCCTCTTGAAATTAGACTATTTTCTTGTGAATTTGTCCCTACCTCCATTATCATTTGATCTAATATTGGAGCACTATAACCTTTCTCCACAAAATGCTGTTTAATATAAGCCACTTGGATCATATAGTCTGCATCCAATGTGCAATTGCGGTGGATCCGTGTAAACTGTCCATTTGGTATATTGTGTAACCATTGTGGATGGTTGCAACGATCCACACCTAATTAAAATATTACCTCCAAAACCCACATTCATTTACAGAAGGGCCAAAAGGATTAGGGACCAAATTGTAAAGAACGTACCAGACCCCCCAAAACGAATGACCACTTTCTTTGACCATAAGGGGTTTTAAAAATGCGGTAAATGTAAGCCCTGTAGGCTCACTAACAGAGAGCACAAGAAGACAACAGAATTCCAATCCAACTCAACAAAAATTTAAAGTTGATAAACTAATGACCTGTTGTAGCACACATGTCACCTACGTATTGGAGTGCAATTGCGGGCTCCAATACGTAGGTAGAACAACTAGGGCCCTGAAAGTAAGAATAGTGGAACATGTCAGAAATATAAGAAAAGGGTACAAATACCATAGTGTATCGAAACAGTTCAGGGATATGCACAACAGGGACCCCCGGTTTTTGAAATTCTATGCAATAGACAAAATAGAGCCAAATTGGAGAAATTTGAACATGAGGAGGGAAGTGTCAAAAAACGAAACATACTGGATATTCAAATTAAGCACGATGAAACCACTGGGGATGAACATCGAACTAGATGTGAACTGTTTTATAGAAAATTATTCATTTATTAAGTAATTTTTATTTATTATTTCATTTTATTTCATTATTATTTTTATTTTGATTTTTTATTTTATTTTATTATTTTTATTTATTTTATTTCTATCATTCATAATTTATTTTTGATTTTTATTTAATTTTATTTTTATATTTTTTCAATTTTTATTTCCATTTTATTTTTATTTATTTTTCATTTATGTTTATTTAATTGTTTATATAAATCCTTTTTCATCAATCATTAACATTTTATAATAAAATAATTTCAGCAAACTTAAAAGGATAAATGTATCATGTAGACCAATGCAAGTATTCAAAAGTTCTAAATGTGACATGCAGCAAAGGGAAAAGATCGCAAATATATTATATATATATATATTATTTTTTTTTTTTTGTAAAACATTTTTTTTTTTTTTTTATTTTTTATAATTTTTATATTTAATAGCATAAAGATGTCTAATAAAGTTTCCAATACTGTAAAAACTTCTGCAGGCGCTTGAATGGGGCTACCCTAACAAACGGAATGGGGAAGTTAAATGTAATCTAATAAGGGGATAAAATACATAGCTAAATATGGGACAGAGGTTGACTATTCCAATAGTCAAAATGGCGGCCCAACAACTTCCAGAAATGGGCGGAAGTTGACAGTAGTTAAAATGGCGGATCGATCAGCGCGGAATGAGCGATCCGGAACCAATTAGATAGGATTACAAGCATTAGGGTATAAATAAAGTGACACAGCAACATTTAGCAGCTTCCTGAGGACGCAAGAGTGTTTGCGAAATGCATAGAGGCTGCTAAAACACGGACTACGTCACTTCCGGTTAAACAAAAGGAGGCTTGGGACGCACGCTGACATAGGAGAGACAGGCAATACCCTCAGCCATCTGTACCCATTCGAGCGGCTGGATAAGTTTGGTGCCAACTGATAGGCACTTAAAAATGTGAGTGAACCCATTTGTTTTTACCTTTTTATAAATAAAAGCACAGACATACTGCGCAATGATCGTTGTTCATTTTTTATGAGGTTGGACATTGGTAAATCTGTATATTGGAAACAGCATAGACCTGAGAGGAGTGGAGTGGTTATCCCTACTAATGAACCAAAGGCATTCATTATATTAACATCTGGTGAGTGGCCAATTCTTATGGTGGTGGTGGTGTCGTCACTATAGTGGTGGATAAAGGAAGCACGGACACAAGAATTAGGAGGATTGAAACACTTATGCGGAAGACTGCTTTCTCAGCACCAGCAGAAATTACTACGGACATTTATTGTTTTTGGTTTCTTTTGGTTTGTTTTGCCTTAATTAATTTGTTTTTTTGGCACGCAATGATTAATATTGGAAGTCACGGGTGAACAGCAGAAGAAAATATTGATTTTTATTAATTATTACTTCTATTATCACTAATGTATACAAACTTATAAATTTATTGTGGTATATTTAAATGCATATTTAGCTTGAAGCACTTTAAAAAAACACATAATACAAGGGGTAGCGCAGTCAACACATATATTTTTTTTCCAATGTGGATGGTGCCCACTCTGGATTGGGAGATAGCTATTGCGGTCAGTGCTTTTGAAAAATGTTTTATTGACCAATTGGTTTTCTCCTTTCATAATCGTAACATCCAAATAATGGTATCTGTTCTTGACTCCAATTGAAATTCCAGTTTTATATTATTGTTATTGCTATTCAGACATTTGGAATATTCTATTAGAGAGGCCTCAGACCCCTGCCATATAATGAACAGGTCATTAATGTATCATTGGTAGAAAACCAATTCTTTTCTCCTATTTTGGTACACCCACTTATCCTCCCACTCCCTCATAAATAAGTTTGTCAAAATGAGCGCGAACTTAGCGCCCATTGCAACTCCAGTCTTCTGACTGTAAAAGTTGCCGGCATACCAAAAATAATTGTGTGTTAAGCAATAAACTAAGACCATCCTCAAGAATTTTTTCTGAATGAATGGTATATCCTCTCTCTTGCTGAAGGCCCAGTTAAGGGCCAAAAGCGCGTCATCATGCTGTATTATTGTAAACAGCGACGCGACGTAGGCAGTTACCAAGAACATTTCAGTGTCTTGAGGAATGGTTACTCTCCTAATCTTCTGTAGGAAGCTTGTAGTGTCTTTAAGATATGCCTTAGTAGTGATTACACTGGTCTGTAGGAATTGATCCAAATATTGTCCTATGCGAGCTGTCACTGAGTCTATTCCGTTAACTATAGGTCTAGCTGGCGGATTTATAGGGTCTTTATGGATTTTGGGGACCGTATAAATCGTGGGTATTCTATTAACCACTTGCCGACCGCCCCCTGTATATATACGTCGGCAGAATGGCACGTACAGGCAGAACCACGTACCTGTACGTGCCATTCTTCCGGCGGGTGGGGGGTCCGATCGGACCCCCCCCGGCCGGCGGGGACGGTCGGGATCGCTTCAGGAGCGATCCGGGATGAGGGGACGGCCAGTGGTTTCTGGCCACCCCCTCGCGATCGCTCCTGGCGAATCAGATGCTTCCTCTGTCTGTGTCAATCAAAACACAGGCAGAGGAAGTGATGTCACGCTCGGTGCGCCGGTCTATGTGACCGGAACGCCGAGCTGTGAACATCTAAAGGTTAGTGCACAAACAGTACACTGACACCAGTACACATAGGCACACAAAACACCCCCCTGTCACCCCCTGATCACCCCCCAGATCACCCCCCCTCCCCCCCCAGTCACAGTGTCACTAATTGCAGTGATCATTTTTTTACTGATCACTGCATTTAGTGTCAGTGTGACTGTAATAACTGTCAGGGCAGTTAGTTTTAGGTCCAAGGTAGCCCCCCCACCCCCCCCTAATAAAGGTTTAACCCCTTGATTGCCCCCCAGGTAACCCTTTCACCCCCTTTTGCCAGTGTCACTAAGCGATCGTTTTTCTGATCGCTGTATTAGTGTCACTGCTGTCGCTAGGTAACCATTTTTTTTTTTTTAGGTAACCGCCATGTTTATATAGGTTCATAAATAGGTTTATAGGTCAGGTACCCCCATATTACAACCTAAATAAAGGTTTTAACCCCCTGATTGCCCCTAGAGTTAACCCTTTCACCAGTGATCACAGTATAACTGTCACTGGTGACGCTGGTTAGCCAGTTAGTTATTTCGTTATTTAGGTTCCCCGTCAGGTTTTTATATAGCGTCAGGTACCCCCATATATTACCTAATAAAGGTTTTAACCCCCTGATTGCCCCTAGTTAACCCTTTCACCCCCTTTTGCCAGTGTCACTAAGCGATCGTTTTTCTGATCGCTGCATTAGTGTCGCTAGGTAACCATTTTTTTTTTTTAGGTAACCGCCATGTTTATATAGGTTCATAAATAGGTTTATAGGTCAGGTACCCCCATATTACAACCTAAATAAAGGTTTTAACCCCCTGATTGCCCCTAGAGTTAACCCTTTCACCAGTGATCACTGTATAACTGTCACTGGTGACGCTGGTTAGCCAGTTAGTTATTTCGTTATTTAGGTTCCCCGTCAGGTTTTTATATAGCGTCAGGTACCCCCATATATTACCTAATAAAGGTTTAACCCCCTGATTGCCCCTAGTTAACCCTTTCACCCCCTTTTGCCAGTGTCACTAAGCGATCGTTTTTCTGATCGCTGCATTAGTGTCGCTAGGTAACCAGTTTTTTTTTTGTATTACTGTTACGGGTGACGCTGGTTAGTTAGCTTGTTTTTTATACTGTCAGGGCACCCGCCATTTATTACCCAATAACGGTTTTAACCCCCTGATCGCCCGGCGGGTGATATCAATTAGGTTTTAGGGTCAAATAAGGTCTGCGTCGCCCCAGGTTAGTGCCAGTACCGCAAACACCCACGCACAAAGCATACACCTCCCTTAGTGGCACAGTATCTGAACAGATCAATATCTGATCTGATCAGATCTATACTAGCGTCCCAGCAGTTTAGGGTTCCAAAAAAAAACGCATTGTTAGCGGGATCAGCCCAGATACCTGCTAGCACCTGCGTTTTCCCCCTCCGCCCAGCCCAGCCCACCCAAGTGCAGTATCGATCGATCACTGTCACTTACAAAACACTAAGCACACATAACTGCAGCGTTCGCAGAGTCAGGCCTGATCCCTGCGATCGCTAACATTTTTTTTTGTGGTAGCGTTTTGATTCAGTCGCTTCAGTCAGGAGCTTTTTTACCTGTGAATCTCAAAAAAATAAAAAAAAATAAAATAGTTGTCGTTTTATTGTTCTCTCTCTCACTCTATTCTCTCTCTATTGTTGCTCTTTTTTTACTCCATTCTATTCTGCAATGTTTTATTATGTTTTATTATGTTTTATTATGTTTTATCATGCTTGCTTTTCAGGTATGTAATTTTGTTTACTGTGTGTTTTAGTGTTGAGCATTTTTTTGTTTTCAGGTGCGCCATTCAGTTGCAACGCGGATTTATTTATCTTGACAGCAACAGCGTTTGCTCCCACGATACATAAAGCCGCGACTCCAACGCTGTAGGAGGTGATTTCACCACCACAGTTAAAAAAAAGAGCATATATGCCGAAGCATGGGGGCAGCAGGGGGGGGGAGCGATTGGCTCCTAATGCCACGTACATACGGTCGAAATTCCGACCGTGTGTACACGGCATAACTTTTGCGGGAGGATGCCCCCATGCATCGGCATATATAAATGGTGCATGTATGCCCATCATTAGAAGTGGGTGGATGAAGGGAGGTATTCTAATGGTGGGCATACCCACCAATCAATCTCTTTTTTTTCGTTCAGCCAAGAGGCTGCATGAAAAAAAAAAGATTACAATATATGTCCAGTATGTTGCTGGACTTTGAATGGTTATACCAGAATGATGCCTGCAGGTTTAGGTATCATCTTGGTATCATTCTTTTCAGCCAGTGATCGGCTTTCATGTAAAAGCAATTCTAGCGGGTAATTAGCCTCTAGACTGCTTTTACAAGCAGTGGGAGGGAATGTCCCCCCTCCCGGATATAAACCGCGCCATTGGGAAATTGGGAAAGCATTTTATCACACCAATCTTGGTGTGGTCAGATGCTTTGAGGGCAGAGGAAAGATCTAGGGTCTAATAGACCCCAATTTTTTCAAAAAAAGAGTACCTGTCACTGCCTATTGCTATCATAGGGGATATTTACATTCCCTGAGATAACAATAAAAATCATAACAAAGAAAAAAAATGGAAGGAACAGTTTAAAAATAAAATAAAAAAGCTAAATAAATAAAAAAAAAAACAAAAAAAAAAAAAAAAAGCACCCCTGCCCCCCCTTCTCTTGCGCAAAGGCGTACACAAGCGTTGGTCTGGCGTCATATGTAAACAGCAATTGCACCATGCATGTGAGGTATCACCGCGAAGGTCAGATCGAGGGCAGTAATTTTAGCAGTAGACCTCCTCCGTGAATCTAATGTGGTATCATGTAAAGGCTTTTAAAGGCTTTTAAAAATGTATGTAGTTTGTCGCCACTGCGTGTTTGTGCGCAATTTTAAAGCATGTCGTGTTTGGTATCCATGTACTCGGCCTAAGATCATATTTTTTATTTCATCAAAAATTTGAGCAATATAGTGTGTTTTAGTGCATTAAAATAAAAAAAAGTGTATTTTTTCCACAAAAAATGCGTTTGAAAAATCGCTGCGCAAATACTGTGTGGAAAAAAAAAATGCAACACCCACCATTTTAATCTGTAGGGCCTTTGCTTTAACAATATATATAGTGTTTGGGGGTTCAACGTAATTTTCTTGCAAAAAAAAAATATGTTTTCATGTAAACAAAAAGTGTCAGAAAGGGCTTTGTCTACAAGTGGTTAGAAGAGTGGGTGACGTGTGACATAGGCTTCTAAATGTTGTGCATAAAATGCCAGGACAGTTCAAACCCCCCCCAAATGACCCCATTTTGGAAAGTAGACACCCCAAGCTATTTGCTGAGAGCAATGTTGAGCCCATTAAATATTTTTTTTTTTTGTCCCAAGAGATTGAATAATGAAAAAAAAAAAAATATATATATTTTTTTTACAAAAAGTTGTCACTAAATGATATATTGCTCAAACATGTCATGGGCATATGTGGAAATACACCCCAAAATACATTCTGTTGCTTCTCCTGAGTACGGGGATACCACATGTGTGGGACTTTTTGGGAGCCTAGCTGCGTACGGAACCCCAAAAACCAATCACCGCCTTCAGGCTTTCTAAGGGTGTAATTTTTTTATTTCACTTCTCACTGCCAATCACAGTTTCGGAGGCCATGGAATGCCCAGATGGCATAAAACCCCCCAAAATGACCCCATTTTGGAAAGTAGACACCCCAAGCTATTTGCTGAGAGGTATTGTGAGTATTTTGCAGATCTCGCTTTTTGTCACAAAGTTTTGAAAATTGAAAAAAGAAAAAAATTTTTTTTTTTCTTTACTTTCTTCATTTTCAAAAACAAATGAGAGCTGTAAAATACTCACCATGCCTCTCAACAAATAGCTTGGGGTGTCTACTTTCCAAAATGGGGTCATTTGGGGGGTTTTGTGCTATTTTGGCATTTTATGGCCTTCGAAACGGTGATAGGTAGTGAGGAGTGAAATCAAAAATTTGCACCCTTAGAAATCCTGAAGGCGGTGCTTGGGTTTCGGGGCCCCGTACGCGGCTAGGCTCCCAAAAAGTCCCACACATGTGGTATCCCCATACTCAGGAGAAGCAGCAAAATGTATTTTGGGGTGCAATTCCACATATAACTATGGCATGTGTGAGCAATATATCATTTAGTGACAACTTTTTGAAAAAAAAAAAAATCTTTTTTATTTTTGTCTTTATTCAATCACTTGGGACTGGAGGGCTAGGACATCAGACTGGAAGGCTGGAACGTCAGGCTGGAGGGCTGGCACCAGGACATCAGACTGGAAAGCTGAGACATCAGGCTGGAAGGCTGGCACCAGGACATCAGACTGGAAAGCTGAGACATCAGGCTTGAAGGCTGGCACCAGGACATCAGGCTGGAAGGTTAGGACATCAGGCTGGAATGCTGGAACATCAGACTGGAAGGCTGGCACCAGGACATCAGACTGAAAGGCTGGGACGTCAGGCTTGAAGGCTGGGACATCAGGCTGGAAGGCTAGGACATCAGACTGGAAGGCTGGAACGTCAGGCTGGATTGCTGGCACCTCCAGCTGGAACTCTGGCGCTTCAGGCTGGGACAGATTAGTGGGTGTGGAGGCAGATTGGATTACTGGCAGGATCGTTTTGGTTGGGAAGAACTTTCGTTTTTTCTTTGACTTGGTCGCTGAAGCCTTGTAGGTGGGGGGTGTAGCAGACAGGAAAGGAGGATTGGAATATGGCAGAGAAGAGGTAACAGTAGCTGGGGGACGTTTTTGTGAATTTGTAGGCAACTGAGAAGAGGCAGGGGGGTTAAATGCAGGATAGGTACAGGGAGCAGAAACTGGATATGAGTATTTGGCTGGGGGCAGTGTGTACTGGGTGGAAACTGGGTTTGGTATGGGTGATGGGGAAACATACATTTGGGTAGGCTGGTATCTGATGGCAGAAGTGGTTTGTTTGGCTGGGGCTAATTGCATCATATCAGACCATGCTGAAAGTATGGGTTGTACAAATTGTGGATTCAAGTTTCCCTGTCTAACAAAAGACTGCGCAGACACAATGCATTCAGAAATCACCTGTGGGGAACAGCCAGAGTAGTGCTCAAAAAAGTCGTCGGGATCATCTTCAAAAAGCCATACTAGGGATACAACCTGATTCATATCAAAAGGGGGAGTGAAATCATCATGGCCCTCAGGAATACAGGGCAGGGCCAGCTCGGCACAAATCTGGATCAGGGGCTGCACGTCCTCAAAAAGAAAACTGCCCTGATCAACAAAAGCATGGGCTATACGGTTGCACTCCAGTAGTTGCTCCCTAGTATAGTCACCCAAAGTCTGGTAACAAAGATCTCTTTCTTCCAATGCCAGGAGTGAAAGATACAATATATCTTCCAGCTGCATCTTCCTTGACAATAGCAAGTGTCCAGACCCAATTCCCAAGTGCAGCCGATCTGTTAGTATGGCTTCAGTATTCTGTTAGGAACGGAGCCTGAACGCAGGCATCCAACACTAGTGAACAGATCGATGGGCTGCACTAAAGGAATCAGGCTCCAAAAAGGTAGTGATAAAGATATATTTATAATATATATAATAAAGACACACGTGAACACAGCAACCACAAACAAGAACACAAATAACACAGCAAACCCCCAAGCCCTAATCTAACTAACTAACTAAATACACTCAAGGCAATGGAACATATATATATACATGTATATACAAGGCAGGGAGGAGAGACAAGGGGGGAAACAGGAAGCAAGGGAACATCAAGGCAGGAATCAGGGGACGGGTCTCAGGAACCAGGTAAAGGGGGACAACATCCAGGACAGGGCAGGAAGGGGATAAAGGGTCAGGTTGCAGGTACAGGTTACAGGTCCAGGATCAGGTTACAGCACAGGCAAGACAAGGCTACACAACGGAATACTGAAGCACTGAGCTTCAGTGAAGGACAGGCTTATATAGTCTCAGCAGTTCAACAGGTGCCGCCTGATTACTGGCATGTCCATCTGCTGGGAGACCCCCGCTGGTGGCCACCAGAACTGCACCCTTTGATGCCGAAGGAAGTAGTGACACCACCAGGCGATCCAGGTAACAACACCATTCCTGACAATGTCCATCGGCTGGGAGACCCCTGCTGGTGGCCACCAGAACTGCACCATTTGATGCCGAAGGAAACAGTGACACCAGCAGGCGATCCAGATAATAGCACCGTTCCTGACAGGTACTGACAAAGTACTGGAGTGGGCAGATCGGAATCATGGATCATTTTAAAAGATCCTATGTCACCCATTAGGAGGCCAGACCCATTGCACTCGGTAGACGTGCGGCTGTCATCTTGGGCACCCCACTACATGTGCAAATCCACCATCTTACCACCCTTAGTGACATCTTGGTACTTCCAGTTGCTTACAGCACATTTGGGGATGCCATTTTACTCTCTTCTGAACAGGCACAGCTGCCATATTGGTAGAGCGGGTGCATGTGTGGGTGCCATTTTCACTGAGACCGTGTTTCAGCAGGACGTACGTGAGACTGGCAGTTTCCTACCATAGATCTCCCAGCAAGGCACCATGGAATTGGTGTGGTGCTTGTCTGCAGTGGATTCACCTTTATGGGACCGGGCACTGTGCAGGAACCCCAAAACCACCACCAGAGGGTGTGAGTGCCCCATATAGGAAAGGATCTGACAATGGAGAACCCTAAACACAGGGTGGAGGGGAAAGGCAGCTTGACTAACATATGAACTCTCTTCCTGCAATCCGGGGTTTTGTACTTTTTCTTGAAAGGGACCAGGGAGTCAAGGTTTCCCCTCCAATTAGTCAGGGCTCCCTCAATGTTCAGACTCAAGGGTTGCATCATCTAAGAACCCACATTCTTGTTGGAGTGAAAAATTCTTCAGCCAAATGTCTTCTCTGATAAGGTAAATGGTGATATATTTTGAAAGATCAGCTTAAAAAAGCAAAGTAAAAAATTGGGGGCGTGACCTATAATGAACATGAGTATCGTGTCTACCTGATATATGCGGACTGCCTGCTGCCTGCCTATGCCTGTGATCTCCATGTCGGCTCAGGACCCACAGAATCCCCATACTGCCGATACCACTGTACCTGAACCTCAGCCGCTGACAAGGCTGGGAGGGTCGAGAAGGCTGATGGGGATGACGGGGCTGAGGAAGCAGACATGGCTGGTGTGACCCACAGTGAAACCTTGAAAACTTCCTTGAACAAGCCCCTATTCCTATTCCAAATTGACTTGACCCCCCCGGACGATCACCGCCAGGCAGGAAGGACAGCTACTTTTCACCAATGTCATGGGCATACTCGATCTCAATCTGGGTCGGCTGAAAATGGGTCATGCCACTCAAAACCATCCAAAACATGAATACCTTGAATTCAGGCTTTCTACCGTGGCCCTCTTCCTGTAATTCTTCGCTCAACACACTTTTGGAACTTTAATAGGACTTCAAATATATTCAAACTTGCACACACGTCCCCCCCCTTTTTTTTTTCTTCTTGTATTGGGGATTTGTTATGCTGTATACTTGTCAGAAACCATTAAATTAGCCCAAGACATAAGTACAGTTAAATCCCACTTGTTTAATAATAAAAGTAAACAGAACAAACGTAGTCAAAACAGCCAAAGTTCAGTAACCAGAATGGATCGTCAGCCAGGCCAGGAGTCAGGGATCAAAGTAGTGGAACAGCAAGCAGGATCTTTAGCCTGAAGGGATGTCAGCAAAGCCAGTCTTTAAACAGGAACGCAGGAAATAGTTTCTTGTGATGTGACCAATGCGAAGGCAGAGCTTCTCTGGACTGGACGGCTTAAGTAGGCAGGACTGACTAGCAGAATCAACAACCGATGGGTAACTGTGGAGAGAGATGGGAGCTGGCAATTAGCTGACAGCTGAGTGGCCAGCTCAGAGAAGGAAGGGCTGAGCCCAGCCCTGACAATACTAAAGCCCATGACAATCACATCCGGCCCCCCCTCTTTTAGGCTACAATGCTGATTTTTATTTTATTTTTATCCATTGGCTAATTGTGGGCCATGTTGTTCCCCCTATACATTCTGGGTAAATCTATCTCCCTAATGGGTGTTGAGTATATAAGAGATATGTACCCATGGTGTAGGGGTGGTTCCTTCTTTTTATATTTATATATATATATATATATATTATTTTTTTTTCACAGAGGACATGCCAAGTTACAGCTCATATCTGGTCATATATGGTCCACAGTGCCCATCTCCACTCAAGGATACATTGTGAGCCAAGTTGTCCCTCTCCTACACTCTCTGGGTAAATTCATTTCCCCAGGGGATGTAGAGTATTCTAGAGATAAGCACCCATGTTGTTGGGGAGGTTCCTCCTCGCCCCCAACCCCCCCTTTTTTTTGCAGTTAGACATAATATTGTTGGCTTTTTTGCAATACACCATTTTGTAAGCTCCAAAATCTGTTGAACGATGCGGGCATAATTTGTTTGATGATAACACGTCTGCTTTGTTGATGGGGACACAACTTGCACTTTTTTATCTCCTTTTTGCCTACCCCCCCAATAGGATTGTCACGATTAGTGCTTATTGTGTGATAAGCCACACATTGTCCTGGGTTATTGCAGGCAAATTAGGGTTCTTCTGTGACACTCTTTCTTGAGTGGCTCTGAATTTTTTAATTTTTTTCTCCAAAACGGGATCTTTTTTTAAATTCTCATCTCTCTGGTGTTTCTTTCTATACTCCAACATGGCTCAAACGATTGTGACACAACCATTACTGAAATGTTGCTCCTATAAATGTTAAGGGCCTAAATATTAGCTCTAAAAGAGAGCAAATTCTTTATCAAATGCAAAAAAATAAAGTTAACATACTATTTTTTTTTTTTACAAGAAACCCATTTCCAGATGGATTCTTTCCCTTCTTGTTCCAACAGACATTTTAATCAGCGGATCCACAGCACCAACCCTGACCAGAAGTCCAAAGGAGTTTCCATCGCGTTTCATAAAAACTTGCCAATCATTTTGATTGATCAAATTGTTGACCCTCAGGGACGGTATGTTTTTGTAAAATTCTCCCTTTGGGGAATTAAATTTACATTGGCTAATATATATTTACCAAACGTTAATCAAATCCAAACTGTCATAAGATATCTGAGGATACTGTCTGGCTTCATGGAGGGGAGACTCATCATGGGTGGGGATTTTAACTTCCCCATGGATCCACTGTTGGATACATCTACATTTAAATCTTCAGTGTCGTTCTTTAAACTGAAATCGATGAAGCACATTTTATACGATCACTTGATTGACGTCTGCAGGATATTGCACCCTAAATCTAGAAACGACACGTATTCTAATTCGGCCAACCATTCCTATAGCCGTATCGACTGTTTCTTTGTTGATCATAACTGCTTAGATGGCTAGCGACATTGACAATATGGTGTGGTCAGATAATTTTCCTATTTTCTTGAAATTTAAGATGGAACATAATCGTTCAAATTTGCCTGAAACACTATTATGCCGCGTACACACGTCGGAATTTCCGATGGAAGCAGTCCGATAAGAGCTTTTCATCGGATTTTCCGACCGTGTGTATGCCCATCTGTCTTTTTCTGTCGGAATTTCCGATGGACTTTGGATTGAGAACCTATTCTTAATTTTTCCGATGGAAAACCTTTCTATTGTATTTTCCGATCGTGTGTATGTAATTCCGACATGCAAAATTCCGACGCATGCTCGAAAGCATTAAACTTCCCTTTTATAGTGCTGTCGAACGTGTTGTATGCTGCGGTGTTATTGACCGTCGGAATTTGGTGTGACCGTGTGTAAGCAAGACAGTTTGAGCGAAATTCCGTTGTAATTCCGACGGGAAAACCATCAGAGCTTTTTCCAACGAGAATTCCGACCGTGTGTACGTGGCAATGAGAGCCAGGCTGCTAACCAGAGCCACCAGAGAGAGCCACACTTCTAACCAGCGCCACCAGAGAGAAATACACTGAGCCACTGCCAGGGTACAAACGTGCTACACTACTGATCAGAGTCTCCCCATGCACACAAAGTGAGCAAACATCCAGCTGGAGGGATCACTACTGCAGTTTTGCTGGGTCTGGTAAGAGGGCATTGTCAGCCATTATCCTTTACTGATCCTAGGGACTGAGCAATTAGGAATTGCCTAACCTGCTATCCTCTGTAGGCAGTATTAGGGCTAGAGGATACCTGTAATTGACCACCACAACGTGCACCAATGAGCTCCAATGCTGTGCTGCTGGCCCAAAAATAGGGGGGGTGACCCCATGTTTTACCACACCAGGTGACACCAACCCTAGTGACGCCACTGGCGGTCAGTGCTTTCTTAATTGACTCTACATGCATACAACTTTCCTGCTCCTCTGCTTGCCTGAAAAGTGACTTCTCTCCTCTCTCTCCAGTCATTTTTATCACTCCTGGTTTATCTCTCACAGATAAACATCACCAGGGGGACATCACCAGCTCTGCCCCCTAGCCTCCTAAATTGTATTTCTCCCTGCTCTGGACGATCTCAGAGCACATTCCTTGTCTGTGTAGTGACCCCTCCTGCTGTGTCCTTCCCCTCGGACCTCCCTCCTCGCTAGCTGCATGGCCAAAGTGAGTGATATTTTCTCCTCTGTCTCTCAGCTGACAGGTAACACTTTCAGGCTTCATATCACTGTTAATTGCTGTGGACAGGACCGTCTTTAATATTGACTGGACCCTGGGCAAACATATTCTTGGGCCCCCTCTTCCATGCAAATTCGCTCTCCACATGCTTTGAGGCATACAATAAATAGCAGCTAGACTCAAAATTATTTTGCTGAATCAGATCAGGCAGCGATTGCGATTGGTTGCCAGAGGTTACAGTGTATCATTACTGCTCCCTGACTGGCTGCTAGAGGTTACAGCACACATTATGGCTCACTGTTTATTTTCTAGAGGCTGCAGCACATGACTTCTGCTTGTTGATTGGTTGCTAGAGATTGTACCTCAATACTGCTCACTGATTGCTAGAGGTACCAGACATCTATATCACTCGCTAATTGGTTGCTAGAGGTTACTGCACATTATAACTGCTCACCAATTGGTTCCTAGAGTTTTCTGCATATCCTCACCACTCAATGATTGGTTGCAAGAGGTTAGTGCACACCATTACTGCCCACTGGTTGCTAAAGGTTACAGCACATCATCTTCTCACTGCCTGCACACCATGGACTGGGGAGGTGAGGGGACTCATCAATAGACAGAAAACTCCTAGGAATCCTAGGGCTCCTGGGATCAGTGGCAATGCTGGGGGAAGGGGGGTGTGATCAGTGCAATGCTGGGGGGTCGATGGGATCAGTGGCAGTGGTGGAGGGATGGGATTGGTTAGGAGGCAGTAGACTGTCACAAATTCGGAATCATGTGGAACAAAGCTGGAAATCTTTGGCAAGTATATAGTGGGGGATTATAACAATGTAATGGGGAATTTACAATGTGAGGGGGGTTTTACGTCACCCACCAATATAAAGCGGGATTTCTACACTGACACCAAGCACCAGTGTAAGGGGTAATATACACTGACAACCATTGTCAAGGATATTTGTACTGACCACCAATGTAAGGTGACACTTCTACACCGACCACCAATGTTAGGGTGCATTTACACTGACCACCAATGTAAAGAGGGATTTACACTGACTACCAGTTTAAGAGCAATTCTGCACTTACTACCAATGTAGGGAAGGGAAAGGGAAATGTACACTTATCACCAATGTTATGAAGAATTTATGCTGACAACCAATGTAATGGGGATTTTACATCAACAGCCAATAAAGGGGGGGGGGGTTTACACTGGCCACCAGTGTAAGGGGGATTTACACTCACCACCAATTTAAAGGGGGCTTCTACATGGACCACCAATGTAAGGGAGGATTTGAAACTGACCACACATGCAAGTTTGGATTTCTTTTAACGATTACCAATATAAAGAGAGTTTCTACACATGCCACAAATGTAATGGGGATTTACACTGACCACTAATGTAAGGGGGACCTTCACACTGGCCACTAGTGTGAATGAAAGGATTGTACAAATAAAACTTATGTAGGGAGATTTATTTAATCTCTGTGTATCATCTGAGGCTGTTCACTTTACTGGGTATATGTGAGGGTTTATATCCACTTTTTTTAGATCTAGATATACACACACACACACGTTGCCACAAAGGGATTTGTTAATCTAACTACAGCTGTGTTTGTAATTATTAGTGTTAGAAATATGAATAGTAAAAATATATAAGTACTCAAGCGCTGGTCTGATCAAAAAACCTATTAAACCAATCTAAAAGCTGCAACCAATGTAGGTGATCACTCACTGTGTGGATAAATAATGAATAAAAATTAGTGCGCTGATAAATAAATAAATCGCAGTACTGAGCTAAAAACAACAGTGGTAGAATAATAATATAAGTTCCGTTCTACATAAATAAATAAATACAGTGCTATGTGCCAAACAATGTACCAGTTAATGAATACAGTGAAAATCCATAAAGTGCTAAAGTGCAATCCAACACCTATGTGCCAATAGTGCAATGGCTAATTTATGACAAATAAATTATCCTGTGTTCAATAAGATTGCCTTGTACTCAAAATCATAAAATGTGGAATTAATAAATGAATAATTAATAAATAAATTAACCAATTGATAGTCACTGTGTCCCAACCATATAAACAAAAAATGTGCTATACAATAGATCAATAGGTCCGTTGCAGCTATGGATGGGTAATTACAAATTAATTCGTTCACAAATGATATATAGCGGAAAAAAACAACAAAATAAAAAGGACAAATCCTTCAATGCATGAACTACTATGCAATCCATCCACTTTATACAGGCATACAGCTGCTCCTAAAAAAGCTGTGCAGTTCACGGGATTTGTTTTTACAACACCACCTTTTCTCTATGTTCACTTCTCTGCTTTATGCATTCTTGATCTCAGGATATATGTCATACAGAAAAAGAAGAAAAGCACAATAGTGTAAAACTATTTCAATACCGGGACCTCTATGCAGTATACCCCAGTTGTGTACTCACAAACCACCCCTGGGTATACAGTGTTGTAGACAAGGAAAACAGTCAGGTTTGTTCCTCCTCACAGCCTCGCTATGTAAGCGAACTGCTCTGGCTGACGTCACTTGGCTCCTCCTGCTGACGCGCTCCGTCACTGTTCACGTGACTTATTCATGGGAAATGACTTTGCCATCTTGAGGATTTGGTTGGCAGCCATCTTAAGGCAAATCCATCTATTGCTTCTGAGGATAACTATAGTGTAATATTATCTTGGTGATTTTTGTTTGCTTACAGTAGATCATTTTTTAAATTATTTTTTTTTCTTCTTTTTCCTTGACCGTATTTGCACATACCACAGAGGGTTTTAAGTCTGTATGCTTGCTGTAGGAGGATAACGGTGGTAATTTGTCAAACGCAGATTGTCTGCCATGTTTAGTTATAAGTGGTTATGCTGTCTATAAATGTATTATTTAATTAAATTCAGTATATACACAGGTATTTCATTGTAAAAAAAAAAAAAATTCCGTGTCAGTCTCTTAATTCCACTCTTAATTACGTCTTCTTAATTCCACTGTTATTTAGCACTGGTTCACACTGAATGCGGCTTTTGAATTGCAAGACTTCACTTTAAATCGCATAATTTCAAAGCCGCATATCAGTGCGACTTCAGGTGTGACTTGGCTGACATCTGTTCAACTTCATACACAGATGTCTTTGAAAGTCGCTCCTGAAATAACCAAAAGTAGTGCAGGGATTACTTTTCAATTTGGTGCAGCACTGCAAAGTCGACATTGCACTGATTTGAACAGTTCTATTGCCAACAATAGAGTGCAACTTGTCTTGCAATTTGACCTGTCAAATTGCTTGACAAGTCGCGCTTGTGAGTCGCACTTATGGTTGTTTATATGGTGTTTGTTATATAAATCAAATTTTTTTTTTTTGTTTTGCAGTCTGTACTTTCACCCAATTTTATTGTGCTTAAAGAATATCTGCATAGGGCAAAGAATCTCAGAAATAATTGATCAGCGTAATTATTTTTTATTTTATTTTTGTATTGAAGGGCACCGTTATCCATCAGTCGATTACATGATCAATGTAGCTGGCTCAATTAATCGTTCAAATGTCCCTGACAGGTGCATGGTGAATAATTGGGAGATCACGTGATACATGATCTAAATACTCATCGGATGGTTGTTAGTTGCTGAATGATTTGACTTCCCTGTATGTGATCAGTTTTACTTTTACTGGGGTGGCTAAATTAAACTGAAATCTGTATATGATATTGGTTATTGCCCTTTGTACTTAATTCTTGCACTGCTTTACTAAGTAAGCTTGGAAATATAAATAATAAGTATATTGTGTACTTGATGTTATTTTCTAATTACTTTGTAGTTATGCCCTTGACAGACATAGGTTTTCCTCTTTGCATTTAAATTCAATAAATGTTTCTTTGTTATGTAGAAAATCAATATCTCCTTGCAAAACCAAAAATAGCCTCAGAGCAGAGTATTTTTTCACAGTTGAGAGTTTAATAAATCTAACAAATGTGCATGTTGTCAATGCATGAATTGTAAACATTGTGTTTTACTGCATTAAATATGTTTATTACTTCTGAATTATTGTATATGTTGCTTATAAGATGTGATCTTCATGCTATTTGGGTATGTTCAATAATCTAATCTGGGGATTGTTATTGGTTAGTGTGGCAAGGAGTGTCATAGGTCTGTAAGTCCAAAGAATGGCATGCAATGTAGTTGTAGTGTAGGCTTGTGGGGGTTTAGGGAAGTTGTCAGGCCCTGGGTCTGTGCAAAATGTGGCCATCAAAATAGAGAAGGGGGAGGTGGGGTGCAGGCAGGAGGCTGTTATTTCAGGGGATGCGGATGGCTGTCAATCAACTAAAGCTTGTGGGTGTCTGCTAGGGAGATGACTGCTGGAGGGAGAGGAAATGCATCACTCACATTGTACAGCTATCATGTGATGACCTGAGGGTGACTGAACTCATATCAAAGGAAAAAAGTTTAAGTCCTCCAGACTGGTAATATGCAGTCTACTTGGGTCACAATGGTGGTTGTAGTCCCCTAGTCTCACAGGTATACAGTGCTCGGACGTTTACTCTTCCAGTAAATATAGGACATGTAGTGCCCAATTAAATAGCACTCATTAGCCATCAAGTGTCAAGGGTTGCAGGGAAGATGTCAGTAGAAGGGGATGCATACTGGGCACCACAGGGAAGTTTGGGCTCCTAAAAAACTGGAGCGTTGCTAGGTCTACAAGAGAGCTGGAGCTAGAGCCCATAGCAGCAAAGTAAAGAAAGTCATACGCTTGGGTGGGCATACACATGTATATAATGTGTGTGTGTGTGTGTGTGTGTGTAAAAATATATATATATATATATATATATATATATATATATTATAGAGAGAGAGAGAGAGAGAGAGAGATATCCGGGTCCCCAGAGAGCCCCCCACTTACATCTGGGTCCCCAGAGCCCCCCTCCTTACATCAGGGTCCCCCAGAGACCCCTCCTTACATCAGGGTCCCCAGAGCTGCTGCTCCTCTAGCATTAAATATAAGCCCCCTAAAGTTTCTAACCGTCTTTAAATTCACAACATGTGAAGGGGGAGGCAGGCACTGGCAACAGCCAGGTCTAGATGAGAAGGTTCCACACTAGGATGGAGTGGAGTTAGACAAACTGTGGTTGGTTGGTTGATGGCAACCAACCACTGAGACAGTGAGCCGGGATGTGTGGCAGCAGCCAGCCCAGGACAGGACTGCAAGCCAGGAAAGTTCCGCTCTCCACTAAATTCCGGGGGGCGGACTCACATGGTTGGTTGGTTGCTAGACGCTGGGCGGTCCTAGCAACTAACCATGACTGGAATTTCAGTCAGTGACGAGCAGGAACCAGGACTGCAGCGGTGGGAGTATGGCACCACTGCACCCAGTAAGAGACTCAGGGCTATAGGACCCAGATTTGGGGGGCTATAGCCCCAGAAGCCACCCTCAGCGACGCCACTGGTGGAAAATAAAGCTGGGTATACATTAGTAGAATTTAAAAATCTAAAGTGTTAATTTTAAAGGCTTATATGCAAGTTATTGCAATAAAAAATGTTTGGGGACCCGGGTACTGCGCCAGGGGACATGTATCAATGCAAAAAAACATTTTTAAATCATCAGTTTTTTCAGGAGCAGTGATTTTTATAATACTTAAAGTGAAACGTTAAAAAGGAAATATTCCTTTAAAATATCGTGCCTGGGGGGTCCCCTTAGTCTGCCTGCAAAGCGCCTCTTTCCCATGTTTATAACAGTACCGCAGCAAAATTACATTTCTAAAAAAAAAAAGTGGCATTTAAAATTACTCGCGGCTGTAATGTATTGTCGGATCCCGGCAATATACATAACAAAATCATTTTAAAAAATGGCGTGGGTTCCCCCCAGTCCATTACCAGGCCCTTCGGGTCTGGTATGGATATTAAGGGAAACTCCACGCAAAATAAAAAAAATGGCATGAAAATGGCAAAAATCTATACCAGACTGTCGGTTAGATAGTATTGAATCCAAAGTTGATGACACTGTCCACAGAGTAGTACAGAACTCTACCATGGTTACTGAACTCCATCGTTTGGAGGAGGCCTACACTAGAATTGACGATCTTAAAAATCGTGCCAGACGGTATAATTTCCGCATCTGTGGCTTACCAGAATTGGTTAAAGACATAACCTCCATCACTTCTTCCCTGATGCTATCAGCTGTCCCAGATATTGACGAAATCAATCAAGGGTCAAGGAAGCTGTCATGCGATATGCCAGGGAACACCTGGACCTGGAAGTTGAAGGTTATCAAACCAAGTCTTTGCAAACATTTCCCAAGCTACCATTTAAAAAAGAAGAGCATTTTGTTCTGGAACCAAACCCTACCCCCCACTAGACAGTTATGGATGAAACTAATTAATGATGCATTACCCCTCTACAAGCTGACGTACCTGGGTAGGAATTGCCCGAACAAATTCGACAAAATCTGGGCCCCTTGGGTATCAGCACGAGACCTGACCCTTGACTAAAAAAAAAAATGGTCCACCCCATCTGACTCATACATGACTGGAGCGCTACAGCAGGTATCATAGCTTTGCCATGGGGTACTCTCCCCCCTTAGTTGGGTAATATGCCTTGATCCACTAGTCATCCTACTATTCGCTACGAATTGGGAAAGTTAAGTGATGAAGTGTAATCTTACTCTAAACCACCCGCGTACATGTACAAATGTTTTTGTTTCCCTACTAATGTATGAAGTGTACCGTGCATAATACTCTGTTGGTCTGTTGAAAAATAAATAAAGTTTATGTTAAAAAAAAAAAAAGAAGAGCATTTAAACCATTGCTTTCCCCTCGGATTCAACTCAATATTTGATATCGCTGGAACTATCCTTTCCGTTTACAATTCACATATAACAATCGATCATATGCCTTCTCTACATTCGCAGGCGGTGAAAAGATTTTGCTGAAGTTGGGATTTATCTCTCATAATCCCTCATCTCTCGACCCATCAAAATCCAATGACCCTCCTCCTCCGCTCTCACCTCTTTGGTCTTCCCCATCCTTAAGGACATCCGCAACATCACGTCGAGTTACCTGAGAAACTCCTGACTGATCCATATTGCCTTGCTTTTTGGAAAAAAGGAAGAAAAAAAAAAAGGAAAAAATAATATAAATATATATATATATATATATATATATACACACATTTTTTTTGCTGTTTGGTACCTTACAGCAGTGGCTTCTCAGTGGTCCTATTACGGGACATTAGCTGCTGCCTATGTTTTGGTTGACCCCCTTTTTTTTTTCCATTATACCTCACACCTGGTATCTATTACCTTTTAGATCGTTCTGATATTATCAAACTTGGGACCTATTTGTCTTGAAAAATATTTGCCATGTCTCTATTAATTATGGGTCCATTTTTTTGGGTTTTGTTTTGTTTCTGTTTTTGTTCTTTGTTCTTTTTTGTTCAGGTACATTTAGAAGGGCATTTTACTTGTTATTTAATACTTGTGCCGGGAGGAGGCTATGCACTCCCCTTGTCTGTCGGACACTCCCCATCGATCACCCTTGGTGGAGACTCCCACACTCCCAGATCCAGTGTTCTGGAATACATGGTTATACTATATTTTGTTTCAGTCGTTCATTGTGTTTTCCCATGTCATACTCCTTGATACTGGGCGTCTCTAAGCCCACGTATCGACTGCTCTCTTTTCTTTTTTCTATCTTCCCTATTTTTAACCTTTTTTCCTTCTCCTCCTTGCGGGTCAGCCAGAGGTTCTCTTGATCTCCAGAGATGCCCATACATTGGTATCTGTGGGTAAGTCTACCTGTTACAGCTGTTTATATCTTTTGCCATGTCTAAGTTAACTGGCTCGAATGGAACCATGCGACTGCTTTCTCATAATGTTCAGGGGTTGGGCTCCCCATCTAAACGTATTAAGGTGTTTAATTATAACAAATCAGTAGGTGCGAATATTGTAGCTCTTCAGGAAACACACTTTGCTTCCTCCTTCACCCCCCCCCCCCCTATATACATAAAGACTACCCCGTCTGTTATTTTGCTAATGCCAGGGAGAAAAAATGAGGGGTGGCGCTTTGTTTATCGCGGTGACTCTCTTTCACTGAATCTAAAATACTGTGGGACCAGGAGGGGAGGTACCTAATGGTAAAGGGACACCTGGGGAGTAATTTAGTGAAACTTTTGGTCTATTATGCCCCAACACGAACCAGGTAGCATTTTTTTAAATCCTTGCTCCGATCTTTGGCGCCAGAATTTGAAGGAGATGTGATCCTAGCTGGGGACTCTAATTTAGCATTAGACCATATACTGGACAAATCTCCCTTATCTCAACTTCAGTCCCCTCCCAAACAAAGCCGAATATTTGCTCAACTGTTACATCATCATGACCTAGTTGATTCTTGGAGGGAGGCCAACCCTACCGCTCGTGACTATTCCCACTTTTCTAGGGCTCATAATCGCTACTCACATATCGATCATGTGTTTCTCCTCTCTGGACTGTTACCCAAATTGACCACAGCCAAGATAGTGTCGGCGCCTTGGTCTGGCCATGACCCTGTGGTACTAATGTTTTCTAACTTAACGATCAAGTTAGCTAGATCCCACTGGAGGCTAAATTAATCTATCCTCAGTAACGAATCTTACTGCTTAGATATTATTACTCACCTTAAAGCTTACTTTGATATTAATAAAGCAGAAGATACCACTCCTGCCATTAATTGGGCAGCACACAAAGCCTCAATACGAGGTTTCCCGACTTAAAAAAGCTAGCAATGAAATGATCCAGAGAGGGCCGGACGGAATGGAGAGGAAAGGAATGTAAGGGAGGGCCGGGCATGACTGGGTGTCTAGTGACACACCAGGGAAAAAGTATTGGGGAGGGGTTTCCGTGGGCGGCCAATAGGAAGCAGGGGGAGCGGCAATACAAAAAGGGGGCGTGGCCGAGCAGACGCAGTCGGGTTAGGAATCCACAGGAGGAGGCAGTTTTTTCCCACCCACCCTCCCTATTGGTTAAGTTTGTGTTGTGAAGGTTTTAATGTTTTCATTATCGTTTCAGGTAAACAAAATGGACGTATGGAAGAAGTTGGGGATGGCGGTGTTTAGTGTTGGTCAGTGACGGTGGCAGTTATGTAGTTGGTGAGTGTGTGGGGGGCTCGTCATGAGATGGCCCCTCCGGTGTAGTACATCGAAGTTATTCGATGATTACTCTGTGTGCACTGCGGGATAGGGTTTTGTCTCCGGGCGGTTTAAATGGAGGCCTACTTGGTTCGGTTAAATCCCGCAGTGCCCCCTGGTGTTATATATATATATATATATATATATATGGTAATTTAACTGGTTTTGTTATAAGTTTAGCCCCGTCACTGACCAACAAAAAGAGGGTATAACCGATGGTTATTTGTGTTTACAGTCAGATGTTTATGGTTATTTATACGGTTTTAAATGGTTATTTATATTTTGGAATAAATTGGAGTTAATTTTAATAAAGGTTGTTGTGGCCATTTACTCCACAAAAGTACGGTGTGGTCCATCATTTAAGAGGGTAACTGGAAAGGGGTATTAGAAATAAGGGGTCACAACATGGGGTGGTTTTACTAGGCTACACGAGTCATGGCCAAAACAAAGGAATATGAAACCCTAGCTACCCAACACAAATGTTCCTCACATACAGACTTGTTGCTCAAGCTTGAACAGGCCTGTACAGAACTCAATGTTTGCCTAATGCCTCGTACACACGCTCGGACTTTCCCGCGGGAATGTCCGGCGGACAAACTGCCGGATCTTCCAGCCGGGCTTCGCCGGACTTTCCGAGCGTGTGACTTGCCCACACACGCCCGGACTTCTCCGGCGGACAATCCGCGGGAAAAAGTCCGCAGGACTTTTGAAAATGAACGGACTTGCCCACACACGGAGCAAAGTCCGTTGATTTAGAACATAACTGCAGGTAGACCGGACTAGCGAAGGCAGTGACTGCCGCTGCGCTAGCCCCATCACCTGGTATGGATTTAAAGGGAATCCCTACGCCGAAAAAATGGTGTGGGGGTCCCCCCCAAATCCATCTCAGACCCTTATCTGAGAACGCAGCCCGGCCGGCCAGGAAAGGGGTGGGGACGAGCGAGCGCGCCCCCCCCCCCCTGAGCTGTACCAGGCCGTGTGCCCTCAACATGGGGGGTGCTCTGGGGAAAGGGGGGCCATGCGGCCCCCCCACCCCAAAGCACCTTGTCCCCATGTTGATGAGGACAAGGGCCTCTTCCCGACAACCCTGGCCGTTGGTTGTCGGGGTCTGCGGGCGGGGGGCTTATCGGAATCCAGGAGCCCCCTTTAATAAGGGGTCCCCCAGATCCCGGCCCCCCACCCTATGTGAATGAGTAGGGGGTACGCTGTTGGTGGCGAAGTACCTGTAGATGAAAATAGGGCTTACATTAGTGTTATACCTAAACCAAATAAAGACTCCACTGATATTCTTAATTACCGCCCTATATCATTGATTAATTGTGATCTCAAAATTCTTATGAAGCTTTTAGCGTTGCAACTGGATGCTTTTCTACTACAGTATATTCATAAAGACCAATCTGGCTTTATAAACCAATGACAAAGTGGAGAGGGAGGCTTGGATAGCTCGGGTGGCTGTTATACCTCGTCCCGGATTGTATGGTAAAAGGAGAAGCAAGGATAGAGTTAGGGGACTATAACGGTAAACGAAAAAAAGGTGGATAATACTTGCAACTTTTTGAGTAAGAAATAATTTTTTATTTTTTTATTATTTACAAAATAGTTTATTTCTGAACAATGAAAATCATAAATGACAAACATTCACATATATTACAAACATGAGTATCGTGGGGTGGGTCCTAAAGTCATATCCTGACCAATGCAGTGGTGGAGGCGCATAGGGTCCGGGGATGACTAGGGGACCGTGGGAATAGGCAATAAAATATGAGCTTTATAAAAAGGATCTACAGGAATTTGATAGATCCTGGGTACAAAGAGGCTGGTTGGAGAAAGCCGACCAACATGTTTCGCCACACTCTGGCTTCTTCAGGGTCAGTTTGTACCGTGAAAAAGGGAGAAAAGATCTGAGAAATATGAAAACACAAAGAAAAATTATTGTATAAAACAGTAACAGTATGGTGAAAAAGAATAATTCATGTGTCACCACATCGCCACAAAACAGCCCACCCGTCCAATATACAACACTGCACTATGCTCAGCCCAGTAAGTTCACACCTGGAGTTTACAGAAGGCACATTCCCCAAAATGCTGGAGCAACCACCTGAGTCGCCGATGTGGCCAATTGTACTTGAGTCCCAAGTAGCAAGGAACTATCGAGGATCTATATAGAGCCTGGTAAGATAAGGTGGAAAAAAACAATAAAGAATATATGAATATGTACGGCAAAAGATTATTATTATTTTCCTTTGCCATTAACTGGCTAAGCATAGCCTAAATTTAGATTGTATAAAAACTTACCAATATATCAGAGATGGAAAATATGGATGGAGCGCCAAGTAAGAACAGTCATCTGAGAGTTTTGGAAAAAGTCAGCTCTGATGAAAAATAGCAAAAAGACCAGGGATAAGAATGGGGTGGATAGATATAGCAATCCAAAGGAAACAGAGGGGAAAAAAAAAAAAAAAAAAAAAAAAAAAACTCACCTAAAACATACTGGGCAGGAGAAGTCTGAAACCAGACTAATAGACAGCTCTATTTAGTTAGGTCACCGACAAGGGACCAGTGGCTGCAAAGAGAAAATATTGCAGTGTAACTAGGTAAGAACCTTTTCAAGCAGACTAATAAGGCATAGGCTGGAGAAGAGAGGAAAACAGACCTGCATCGTTGAAGTTCACAGCATGAATGGCGCTCCAGATTCCAACACAAAAGGTGCTGGAGGAAAGGCAGGCTATATAGGTCCTCTACACCTGATCATGGTTAACATGATGAGGCGGCGGGCAAAATGGGCTGTTCGCACGTGTGCAGTAGCACCAGTGCGTGTGCCTACATTTCCCATAATGCAACATGTTCGGGAGATGCGAGCGCAGCTCAACAGACACGCATATAATGAATTCCGAACAGAAAAGAGCCCTCTAGCGAGTGGAGGGGGTAACTGCATCACAATTGTCAGGGCAAATGTGCTGGAAACAAAGGGGAAGATGGAAAACATTGGATCCAAGGCTAAGAGTGGAATTCGAGCTGTTAGGTTACCAGGTGTAAGTGGAGCATATGGGAGGTGTGCAGGCAACCAAGCCAAGCGGGCTGCGACCATAGGTTCGCAGCCCTGGGGTGCCCAAACAGTTACCTATGCAAATGGGGAGTACAATTGGTCAAGATGATAAGGCGAAGGTGGGAAAGCCAGAAATGGGGTGGAATGCGCCCAGGCGCTCCAGATGATCCCTGGGGCCAAGGAAGATGGAAAGCAAGGGCAGTGGGATTGAGACGGTGAGCCAAGACCCAATTTTTCCACCAAACAATGGGGTTCCAGTTGTGGCGCAATGGGGGTACATGAACTTTAACATTAACAAGGATGGGAATTGAGTGATTAATTGACAGAGATATACATATTAAATTATTATTACATGGATTACAAAGAAAGAATGGTACCAAGAAGGATATAGAACAAAATAGGGGGTACTATAAGTTTATAATAAATATATGTAGACAGAAAAAGTCTTAAGTTTAAGTTCAATGTGAATACAGCAATGTGAACAATTGAAAAAATGGGGGCATACAAATATAGTAATTATATTTATAAACAGATAATAGAAAAAAGCAGCTGTCAAGGTGCCCGAACGCCCAAAGGGCGGTCTTCTCACAACATAGCGCACGACCAGGGAAGACGAGGAAGGATGCATGGTAAAATGTCGATAGTATGGATACGTAAATAGTAGGTAACCATAAGTAAATAGTATGGATAAACAACCATAATTGGAATATAATAACTGAGAGATATTTATAAAAAGGGCTTGAAGCTTATATATTCATTCAAACCAGGGTATTTGACAGCATTAAGATTATGTATCCATTTCGTTTCAATTTGCAGCAGTTTTTCGTCGATGCCTCCTCCTCGCACATGCGTCTTGACATGATCTAATGCCGAAAAACGTATGTGTTTGGGGTCAAAATTGTGTGCATCAGCAAGATGTCTATTGATAGCTGTAGTGGTGATGCGTTTAAGAGTGGGTTTGATATGGTCACGTATCCGGACCTGAAAGGGCCGTTTGGTCTTGCCAATGTAGAAACATCCACAGGTACAAGTGGCTAAATATACAACACCAATTGTTCGGCAGTTAACATGGTGAGCGATTTCATGGAGAGAACCATCAGGAAGCAGGGTAAGTCTAGAGTTAGAGACGAATTGGCTTCTAATGAGTCGGTCACGTAATGAGGGACATCGCTTATATGTTATATCTGGGCGTGGGCCAAAAATTATTGACAACCTCACGTATTTGAGTGTGCATAGATGAAAATCGGGTAATCAATCTGACAGGTTGAGTGTCAGTGAGATTTTTGGACTTATGGATCAGTTGAAATCTGTCAAGTTTCTTGACCTTATTGAAAGAGCATTTAAGAAGTGACCCACTGTAGCCTCTATTGACAAGTCTATGAAATAATTCATTGGATGCTTTCTGAAAATCCGCATCTGAAGTACAGTTGCGTTTAATTTGAAGATACTGACTGTACGGAATACTGTTAAGTAGGGATTGAGGATGAGCGCTTTCAGCATGTAAGATTGTGTTACCAGCAGTCGGCTTTCTAAATAGGGCCGTGCTGATCCGTCCTGGGTGCGTTCCACCCCATTTCTGGCTTTCCCACCTTCGCCTTATCATCTTGACCAATTGTACTCCCCATTTGCATAGGTAACTGTTTGGGCACCCCAGGGCTGCGAACCTATGGTCGCAGCCCGCTTGGCTTGGTTGCCTGCACACCTCCCATATGCTCCACTTACACCTGGTAACCTAACAGCTCGAATTCCACTCTTAGCCTTGGATCCAATGTTTTCCATCTTCCCCTTTGTTTCCAGCACATTTGCCCTGACAATTGTGATGCAGTTACCCCCTCCACTCGCTAGAGGGCTCTTTTCTGTTCGGAATTCATTATATGCGTGTCTGTTGAGCTGCGCTCGCATCTCCCGAACATGTTGCATTATGGGAAATGTAGGCACACGCACTGGTGCTACTGCACACGTGCGAACAGCCCATTTTGCCCGCCGCCTCATCATGTCAACCATGATCAGGTGTGGAGGACCTATATAGCCTGCCTTTCCTCCAGCAGCTTTTGTGTTGGAATCTGGAGCGCCATTCATGCTGTGAACTTCAACGATGCAGGTCTGTTTTCCTCTCTTCTCCAGCCTATGCCTTATTAGTCTGCTTGAAAAGGTTCTTACCTAGTTACACTGCAATATTTTCTCTTTGCAGCCACTGGTCCCTTGTCGGTGACCTAACTAAATAGAGCTGTCTATTGGTCTGGTTTCAGACTTCTCCTGTCCAGTCTTAACCAACTAATATCCATGTTTTAGGTGAGTTTTTTTTTTTTTTTTTTTTTTTTTCCCCCTCTGTTTCCTTTGGATTGCTATATCTATCCACCCTATTCTTATCCCTGGTCTTTTTTTGCTATTTTTCATCAGAGCTGACTTTTTCCAAAACTCTCAGATGACTGTTCTTACTTGGCGCTCCATCCATATTTTCCATCTCTGATATATTGGTAAGTTTTTATACAATCTAAATTTAGGCTATGCTTAGCCAGTTAATGGCAAAGGAAAATAATAATTATCTTTTGCCGTACATATTTATATATTCTTGTTTTTTTCCACCTTATCTTACCAGGCTCTATATAGATCCTCGATAGTTCCTTGCTACTTGGGATTCAAGTACAATTGGCCACATCGGCGACTCAGGTGGTTGCTCCAGCATTTTGGGGAATGTGCCTTCTGTAAACTCCAGGTGTGAACTTACTGGGCTGAGCATAGTGCAGTGTTGTATATTGGACGGGTGGGCTGTTTTGTGGCGATGTGGTGACACATGAATTATTCTTTTTCACCATACTGTTACTGTTTTATACAATAATTTTTCTTTGTGTTTTCATATTTCTCAGATCTTTTCTCCCTTTTTCACGGTACAAACTGACCCTGAAGAAGCCATAGTGTGGCGAAACATGTTGGTCGGCTTTCTCCAACCAGCCTCTTTGTACCCAGGATCTATCAAATTCCTGTAGATCCTTTTTATAAAGCTCATATTTTATTGCCTATTCCCACGGTCCCCTAGTCATCCCCGGACCTTATGCGCCTCCACCACTGCATTGGTCAGGATATGACTTTAGGACCCACCCCACGATACTCATGTTTGTAATATATGTGAATGTTTGTCATTTATGATTTTCATTGTTTAATTGTTCAGGAATAAACTATTTTGTAAATAATAAAAAAATAAAAAATTTATTTCTTATTCAAAAAGTTGCAAGTATTATTCTTTACTTAAATATTTTTACTTTTTTTCGTTTACCGCTATAGTCCCCTTACTCTATCCTTGCTTCTCCTTTTACCATACAATCCGGGACGAGGTATAACTGCCACCCGAGCTATCCAAGCCTCCCTCTCAATCAATGAAAAAAAACCCAAATGGGGGACGTGAATAAATGAATACTCAAACGAAGTTCATATGTGAATGAAAAATTCAAAAAGTCCAAAGTGATAAAAGAAAATGAATAAATGAATTCATAAAAGTTCCTGTGAAATCAATCCAAAGTGTAGATGTTGGTAGTAGTGCAGCCCATCACCACAAAGATAAAGCAGAAGGGGGGGGGAGGCTTACCAGAAAGCCAGCGACCGCCCTTATTCAGGGGGGTCAAACTGAGCTTAAGATGAACAGCCTTGGTGCTGTTGGGGATATCCCACGTCCGAAACGATATCCGACGGCAACGGATCTCCTCCCGAATGGTGGCTGTTCCCCGAGATTCCTCGTGTATCACTGGCAGTATAACGACCGGATGGATCGAATAGATGATATAGATGGAAAACAAAAGGGGACTCGAATAGTGTAAACGTTTCCAGTGGGTTTATTGAATTAGCCACAATAGCATAACAAAAAAAATCGATAAAACCTTGCAAGGTAATGGCGGCTCCGTTCGGTCTATGGGACAATACTCGCGCATGCGCAGTACGATCGTACGTAACGAACCCTACGGCGTTTCGTCACAACTGACGTCATCAGGGGTACGTACGAACGCAAGCGCCTTATATAGCAGTCAGCGTTCGTCAAAACCGCCGTAGGGTTCGTTACGTACGATCGTACTGCGCATGCGCGAGTATTGTCCCATAGACCGAACGGAGCCGCCATTACCTTGCAAGGTTTTATCGATTTTTTTTTTTATGCTATTGTGGCTAATTCAATAAACCCACTGGAAACGTCTACACTATTCGAGTCCCCTTTTGTTTTCCATCTATATCATCTATTCGATCCATCCGGTCGTTATACTGCCAGTGATACACGAGGAATCTCGGAACAGCCACCATTCGGGAGGAGATCCGTTGCCGTCGGATATCGTTTCGGACGTGGGATATCCAACAGCACCAAGGCTGTTCATCTTAAGCTCAGTTTGACCCCCCTGAATAAGGGCGGTCGCTGGCTTTCTGGTAAGCCTCCCCCCCTTCTGCTTTATCTTTGTGGTGATGGGCTGCACTACTACCAACATCTACACTTTGGATTGATTTCACAGGAACTTTTATGAATTCATTTATTCATTTTCTTTTATCACTTTGGACTTTTTGAATTTTTCATTCACATATGAACTTCGTTTGAGTATTCATTTATTCACGTCCCCCATTTGGGGTTTTTTTTTCATTGATTGAGTATGAACTTGGTTTGAACATTTATTTTCACTAATCATTTTGGGTTATTCATATTAACTGGTTATGCATTTTGTTTGAATTATTATTATTTTCACTAATTAATTTGGGTCACGTAAACTGGTAATTTTCAGTTTTCCACTATCCAGCGCTGCATTTTCTGTTTACATATATTTCGATAAGTATATCTCTAACCAAATAGTTCCATGGGGTCTAAGAATACAAATTTTTCCCAACGTCAAAAAGATTAACGATACCCTTAAATCAGCCTGGGAACTTAATCTACAAACATGCTCTTTCAATATGATTTCACTCATGTGCAAACAATATGAACATGAACTAGATCATCTTGACACAGCTATCAGTTCCTGGTACGATGATCATGCTCTCTTGATCTCATCTACCAGATTCACAAAACGTGATAAACTATTGCGCGCACATTTAGAAACATACACTACCGACATCATCAACATGAAAGAAAACAAATATCAAAGAGATAAGTCCGCTTACGACAACAACTATGCATACAAATGGCTTGACTCCCCTATACGCAAATTTACATCCAAACAGAATCCCCCAACCCAACACTCACGAATTTCCTAACACACCTTTTTCCTTTTCATCCAGTACTTCCACCATTTACCAAGACTTGTCACACGACCCAAATCTCAAAAAAAGAAAAGGAGACAGATCATCCCTATTGGATACTCACGATCATACCCTCACACCTACACCACTCACTTCTGCATCTTCCTCTAGGCTCAAAAATATCAAAATCTCTACACCTGCCACACATATACCCCCTTCATCCACTAATATTCACACTATCACCATGACCACTCCATCATCACTAACTGCCAGACGCGGCAGCGAACCTGTTTTGCCTTCAATGTTTCCACATAATGGTTCCTCGTTAGATCCTAAAATTGCACCTATTTTTTTACCATTAACCCTGGACACAACACCCCACCCAAGTTAATAGCTCCGCCCATCACCTCACCCCTTCCAGCAGGTCCTGATGTTCTGAACCTATCCTCTATTCCGTTAACTTCAGAGCAAGTAAAAGTCCTGAAATTAGGTTTGACTTTTTGTCCATCCTCAGACTTTGACAAATTCGAATTTGTCAAAGATATTCACCTTTTTGCCCGTAAGCTGATTTACAAAGTTATTTATGATAAACCTGTTACTAAATCCACTGATTCGGCGACTGTTGTCTCTAATCAAGCGCCCACATTCGAAGAAATGCAGGCAATTGATGAACTCATGGCTCTTTGGGAGGAGGGAGCCACCGACGACGAAGCTGAAACTTCAGCTCTCGGTGCCTCTTCCCCCCCCCCCCCCCCCCGCTTCCTTTAAACCTAAATCTAAGAACTTTCCAGCCCTGTCCACCAGCCCTAATATTTCAGCTTTCGTTCAACAAATTTGTCTTGCAATTAAGAACCTACAATATATACCTTCGGGTCATTCAAACCTATCTCAGGAGAGCTTGCGGGCCTTAAAATCCCTTCAGGCTCATCCCGACATCGTAATTAAACCAGCCGATAAGGGTGGCAATGTAGTAGTCATGGACACTAAGGCCTATGAATCTATGTGTTATAAAATATTGAATAACCGCAAATGGTATCGTCCCATTGCCCTATCTCTTATAAAGAACTTTTCTCATCAATATGACCAATTGATCTTCCATGCTTATCAGGCCACTGTTATTGACCAAAGCACCTGGAACTTTCTAAAGATCATTGAACCTACCATACCTACATTCTACGCCCTACCTAAAATCCACAAGTCAACCACCAATCCCCCAGGACTTCCTATTGTGTCAGGATGTCATTGCTTAACAGACAATGCAAGTGCCCTTGTGGATAAATATCTTGCACCCCATGTTACACGCTTACCTTCTTATGTCAAGGACACACTTCATCTCCTTAAACTATTATACAACATGATTCTACCTCCCAATACATGGCTCGTCACGTTGGACGTCGAATGTTTATACAACTGCATCCCCCATGATAGGGGCTTAGAAGTCATCCGGGGACCCCGTTTTGACAATTATGCAAATTTCGTTTTGGACCTCCTAAAATTCATCTTGACTAAAAATCATTTTTTGTTTGATGGCTCCCACTTCCTCCAGGTGCAGGGGGTGGCTATGGGGACCAAATGTGCGCCCTCATATGCCAACCTGTACCTGGGGGGGGGGGGGGTGGGAACGCCATCTTTTTTCACATCTAACCCCAGACTATAAAACTCATATGTTGTATTGGTTTAGATACATTGACGACATTTTATTATTTTGGTCTGGCTCATATGCGGACCTCAAGGACTTTTTTGATTCTCTAAGCAATAATAACTTTAATCTCAAATTTACCTTTGAATCCAGTCAGTCATCAGTCAATTTTCTTGACCTCACAATCAATATAGATAAATCAGCACGGCCCTATTTAGAAAGCCGACTGCTGGTAACACAATCTTACATGCTGAAAGCGCTCATCCTCAATCCCTACTTAACAGTATTCCGTACAGTCAGTATCTTCGAATTAAATGCAACTGTACTTCAGATGCGGATTTTCAGAAAGCATCCAATGAATTATTTCATAGACTTGTCAATAGAGGCTACAGTGGGTCACTTCTTAAACGCTCTTTCAATAAGGTCAAGAAACTTGACAGATTTCAACTGATCCATAAGTCCAAAAATCTCACTGACACTCAACCTGTCAGATTGATTACCCGATTTTCATCTATGCACACTCAAATACGTGAGGTTGTCAATAATTTTTGGCCTCTATTACTTGCAGATCCTACTGTCAGCAAGTTCATTGGCCCACGCCCAGATATAACATATAAGCGATGTCCCTCATTACGTGACCGACTCATTAGAAGCCATTATGCCCCAACAATAACCCAAAGTCGCCCTGACAATGGCACTTATTCGTGTGGGTCATGTGATATTTGTCAATTCGTCTATAACTCTAGACTTACCCTGCTTCCTGATGGTTCTCTCCATGAAATCGCTCACCATGTTAACTGCCGAACAATTGGTGTTGTATATTTAGCCACTTGTACCTGTGGATGTTTCTACATTGGCAAGACCAAACGGCCCTTTCAGGTCCGGATACGTGACCATATCAAACCCACTCTTAAACGCATCACCACTACAGCTATCAATAGACATCTTGCTGCTGCACACAATTTTGACCCCAAACACATACGTTTTTCGGCATTAGATCATGTCAAGACGCATGTGCGAGGAGGAGGCATCGACGAAAAACTGCTGCAAATTGAAACGAAATGAATACATAATCTTAATGCTGTCAAATACCCTGGTTTGAATGAATGTATAAGCTTCAAGCCCTTTTTATAAATATCTCTCAGTTATTATATTCCAATTATGGTTGTTTATCCATACTATTTACTTATGGTTACCTACTATTTACGTATCCATACTATCGACATTTTACCATGCATCCTTCCTCGTCTTCCCTGGTCGTGCGCTATGTTGTGAGAAGACCGCCCTTTGGGCGTTCGGGCACCTTGACAGCTGCTTTTTTCTATTATCTGTTTATAAATATAATTACTATATTTGTATGCCCCCATTTTTTCAATTGTTCACATTGCTGTATTCACATTGAACTTAAACTTAAGACTTTTTCTGTCTACATATATTTATTATAAACTTATAGTACCCCCTATTTTGTTCCATATCCTTCTTGGTACCATTCTTTCTTTGTAATCCATGTAATAATAATTTAATATGTATATCTGTCAATTAATCACTCAATTCCCATCCTTGTTAAAGTTCATGTACCCCCCATGTCGCCACAACTGGAACCCCATTGTTTGGTGGACAAATTGGGTCTTGGCTCACCGTCTCAATCCCACTGCCCTTGCTTTCCATCTTCCTTGGCCCCAGGGATCATCTGGAGCGCCTGGGCGCGTTCCACCCCATTTCTGGCTTTCCCACCTTCGCATTATCATCTTGACCAATTGTACTCCCCATTTGCATAGGTAACTGTTTGGGCACCCCAGGGCTGCGAACCTATGGTCGCAGCCCGCTTGGCTTGGTTGCCTGCACACCTCCCATATGCTCCACTTACACCTGGTAACCTAACAGCTCGAATTCCACTCTTAGCCTTGGATCCAATGTTTTCCATCTTCCCCTTTGTTTCCAGCACATTTTCCCTGACAATTGTGATGCAGTTACCCCCTCCACTCGCTAGAGGGCTCTTTTCTGTTCGGAATTCATTATATGCATGTCTGTTGAGCTGCGCTCGCATCTCCCGAACATGTTGCATTATGGGAAATGTAGGCACACGCACTGGTGCTACTGCACACGTGCGAACAGCCCATTTTGCCCGCCGCCTCATCATGTTAACCATGATCAGGTGTGGAGGACCTATATAGCCTGCCTTTCCTCCAGCACCTTTTGTGTTGGAATCTGGAGCGCCATTCATGCTGTGAACTTCAACGATGCAGGTCTGTTTTCCTCTCTTCTCCAGCCTATGCCTTATTAGTCTGCTTGAGAAGGTTCTTACCTAGTTACACTGCAATATTTTTTCTTTGCAGCCACTGGTCCCTTGTCGGTGACCTAACTAAATAGAGCTGTCTATTAGTCTGGTTTCAGACTTCTCCTGCCCAGTCTTAACCAACTAATATCCATGTTTTAGGTGAGTTTTTTTTTTTTTTTTCCCTCTGTTTCCTTTGGATTGCTATGTCTAACCACCCCATTCTTATCCCTGTTCTTTTTGCTATTTTTCATCAGAGCTGACTTTTTCCAAAACTCTCAGATGACTGTTCTTACTTGGCGCTCCATCCATATTTTCCATCTCTGATATATTGGTAAGTTTTTATACAATCTAAATTTAGGCTATGCTTAGCCAGTTAATGGCAAAGGAAAATAATAATAATCTTTTGCCGTACATATTTATATATTCTTTATTGTTTTTTTCCACCTTATCTTACCAGGCTCTATATAGATCCTCGATAGTTCCTTGCTACTTGGGACTCAAGTTCAATTGGCCACATCGGCGACTCAGGTGGTTGCTCCAGCATTTTGGCGAATGTGCCTTCTGTAAACTCCAGGTGTGAACTTACTGGGCTGAGCATAGTGCAGTGTTGTATATTGGACGGGTGGGCTGTTTTGTGGCGATGTGGTGACACATGAATTATTCTTTTTCACCATACTGTTACTGTTTTATACAAT
>CM053027.1:177185220-177245233 GCA_028564925.1 Lithobates sylvaticus | reverse complement strand
TCTGCTCAAGTCAGGCTTAAATAGGCCGGCTGGTGCTAACTAGGGCGCGCGCCCGTCTCCCTGTGCGCGGTTGTGCACGTGCCCGCGCCCGGGCGCGCATGCGCAATGGAATCTGAGGGCCAGGACGGCCCGGGTTTAGATTTCTGGCAGGATCTTCATGACATTGCCCCCCTCCTAGGGGCAACCTCCGGGTGCCCCTCTGGGCAAATTTCTCAGGGTGAGCTCTTTTGAAGGCTTGAACTAGACTCTTAGCATGGATATTACACTCGGGCTCCCAGGAATTTTCTTCAGGACCATATCCCTTCCATTTGATCAAAAACTGGTTCTGATTTCTCCTTTTCCTAACATTTAGTATGGCCTCTACCTCATATTCTTCCTCGCCATCTACCAAGACTGGGTCCGGGGGTACCGTCCTTCTGTTGGAAAAGGGGTTGGAAGTGGAGGGCTTTAACAGGGAAACATGAAAGACTGGATGGACCTTGAGGGAATCAGGAAGTTCCAACTCATAGGCTACTTCATTAATCTTTCGTTTGACTGGAAAGGGACCTAAGAACTTAGGGCCCAGTTTCTTTGAGGGACAAGCCAATTTCAGATTCAAGGTGGAGAGCCACACTGTGTCACCCGGTGCCAGTACCAATTCTCCACGCCTTTTTCGGTCAAAGACTGTTTTGTTATGTTCCTGGGTCCGGGCCATGGTGTCCTGCAGGAGTTGATTATTGGAAGCAAAGAAGTCAATCTTCTCCTGGACTGCGGGCACAGTACATTCAGGAAGAGAATTGGGCAGAAATGAAGGATGAAAGCCATAGTTGGCGAAAAAAGGTGTCTGTTGGGTGGCCGAGTGGATGGCATTGTTATATGCAAACTCGGCAACTGGTAACAGGGAGATCCAATCGTCTTGGAGAAGGAAGAAAAGCATCGAAGATATTGTTCCAGGGTCTGATTGGTTCTTTCGGTCTGCCCATTGGTTTGAGGGTGATAAGCGGAAGAAAACGATAGCTCAATATTGAGGGCCTTGCAGAGTGATTTCCAAAACCGAGAGGTGAATTGTACCCCTCGGTCGGATACTATGTTGGCTGGTACCCCATGGAGTCTGATGACTTCTCGGATGAACACTTGTGCGGTTTCTGAGGCAGAAGGGGTACCCTTCATGGGAACAAAGTGTGCCATCTTTGACAGACGATCAACTATCACGAAGATCGTAGTGTGGTCCTCTGCTGGGGGCAGTTCCACAATGAAATCTATGGACAGCATTTTCCAGGGGCGATCTGGGACTGGTAATGGCTTGAGTAAGCCCCAGGCTTTGGTTCTGTGACTCTTGCTCCGAATACACACAGTGCATGTTTCCACAAATTTCCTGCAGTCTTCCCTTAGCTGAGGCCACCAGAAGGTACGTTGTACCAATTCAGTGGTTTTGGTGACACCAAAGTGTCCGGCAAGCTTGTGATCATGGCACAATTCCAGGACGGTTACCCGCAGACCCTCGGGAATGAAAATCTTATCCCCATGCCACAATAGCCCATCCTTGGCCTGCAACCCAGGACCGGGAGTGGGTATGAGGCCACTGGAAGCCCGCCTGAGCCGGGACAGTAGGTCTTCCTGTAGCAGGAGAAAGTTTCCAGGGGCAAGGATAGTGTCTGGAGGGGAACCATCCTGGGATTTGTGATACATACGAGACAGAGCGTCCGGCTTCGCATTTTTGGAACCCGGACGATATGTCACGTGAAAAGTAAAACGAGAGAAAAATAAGGCCCAACGGGCCTGTCTAGGTTTTAACCTCTTGGCAGTCTTCAGGTACTCTAGATTCTTGTGATCTGTGAAGATCAGGATTGGGTGAGTAGCCCCTTCTAGCAGGTAACGCCATTCCTCAAGGGCGGTCTTTATGGCCAGTAATTCCCGATCCCCCACATCGTAGTTCTTCTCGGCTGGGGACAGTTTCCGTGAGAAGAATGCCACGGGGTGTAGCAGGGCTTTGATGCCCTGTCTCTGGGACAGGATGGCCCCTACAGCTATCTCTGAGGCATCCACTTCGAGGACAAAGGGCAGAGAAGGATCTGGATGCTTCAGGATAGGGGCTGAGGTAAAGAGCCCCTTGAGGGCCTCGAAGGCCCCTTGGGCCTCAGGGGACCAATGAAAACGGGTACCTTGTTTGGTGAGTTGAGTAATGGGTGCCACTATGGCCGAGAATCCCTTAATGAATTTGCGATAAAAATTGGCAAAGCCAATGAATCGCTGGATCCCCTTTTTATCTGCGGGAACTGGCCAGTCCAGGATGGCTGAGATTTTTTGGGGGTCCATCCGGATGCTTCTACTGGAGATGATCAAACCTAGGAAGGGTATGCTTTCTACCTCAAAGAGACATTTTTCTGCCTTGGCATAGAGGCCATGTTGCCGGAGACGACCCAACACACTTTTAACATGTCCACGATGCAGCTCTAGGGAGGAAGAGAAAATTAGTATGTCATCAAGATAAACAACAGCAAAAACATCAAGGAAGTCCCGAAGTACATCATTTATAAAGGCCTGGAAGGTAGCGGGGGCGTTACAGAGTCCAAACGGCATCACCAGGTACTCGAAGTGCCCAAATCGAGACCGAAATGCCGTCTTCCATTCGTCCCCATCCTTTATACGTATCAAATTGTATGCCCCTCTGAGGTCCAGTTTAGAAAAGATGGAGGCCGTGCCAAGCCTCTGAAACAGTTCAGGTACCAGGGGAAGCGGGTAGCGGTTTTTGACTGTGACCTCGTTTAGGGCACGGTAGTCCACACAGGGTCTGAGAGAATGGTCCTTCTTCTCTACAAAAAATATTCCTGCCCCTGCAGGAGACGTAGATGGGCGGATAAACCCTTTTTTCAGGTTATCATCAATATAGTCCTTTAATTTTCCCTGCTCCACCTCTGTTAACGGGAAAACCCTACCGAAGGGAATCTTGGCCCCGGGAAGGAGTTCAATGGGACAGTCATAGGGCCTATGTGGTGGCAGCACATCTGCCCTTTGTTTACTAAACACATCCAGGTATGCATGGTAGACTTCAGGGATGGACTGACGTAGACCTGCCTCGTTTTCGAGGCAGAGCAGAGCAGAGGGTCCTGCGGGGGCCAAGGAGCCGCAGGACCTTTGGCAGTAGGGGGAAGAAAAGGCCACCTCTCCTGTGGACCAGTTGATGACCGGGTTGTGTGCTTGCAGCCAGGGGATCCCTAGAATGACTGGAAACAAGGGAGAAGAAATTATGTCCAAACATAGCAGTTCTTGATGTGACTCTGAGATCACTGTGTGCAATGGGGCAGTCTCCTGAGTCACCGGGCCAGATTTGATGGTGGACCCATCCGCCAGGTGGACAGACAGGCCTTGTTTTCTCAGACGGAGAGGAATTCGATGCCGGGCAGCAAAAGCAGAGTCCATAAAGCAACTGCAGGCACCAGAGTCAATGATAGCTGTGGTTTGTAGGGTCCTTCCTGAGAACTGGAAGGAAACAGAAAGGGCAAGATGAGATGAAACCCCGGTCACAGGATCCACATAACTGGAGAGAATGGTGGGGAACTTACGGAGTTTAGCCGGGCAGTTCCGAACATAATGACCAGGCTCTCCACAATACAGGCACAGATTGTTGCTGCGGCGTCTCTGACGTTCTGCTGGGGTGAGAGAAGGCCGCAGGAGTCCAAGTTGCATGGGTTCGGATGCTGAAGAGGCATGAGTAGGTTTAACGGGGGGAGCAGTGCGGAAGTGACTAGGACCCCTGGGGAGCATCCAGGTAGGTCTTGGGGACCCCAAGGTTCGTTCGGCCCTACGCTCCCGTAGGCGCCGGTCAATTTGGATGCTTAGGTCTATGAGGGAATTCAGGGTCTGGGGTACCCCCACTCTGGCGAGCTCGTCTTTGAGTGCGTCTGAGAGGCCCATGCGGAATTGGTGGCGGAGGGCAGCATCGTTCCAGTCAGTGTCGGCACCCCAACGCCTGAACTCAGCCACATAGTCCTCTGCTGGTCTTCGACCCTGTTGGAGAGAACGTAAGGCGGCCTCCGCAGTGGTTGAGAGTTGGGGGTCCTCATAAAGCTGCGCCATGGCATCAAAAAAGGTGGAGAGACTGGTCAATGCTGCATCCTTTTGTTCCACGAGACGGTGGGCCCAGATTTGGGGATCCCCAGTCAGTAGGGCGACCACAAAACCCACCTTGGTGGCCTCTAAAGAGAAGGTCCTAGGTTGCAGGGCAAAATGGAGTTCACAGGAGTTACGAAAAGTTCTGAAGCTACCACGGGCACCCGTAAATTTCTCTGGAGTAGGTACCTTGGGCTCAGGTGGTAGCATCACTATAGTCTGGGTAGGTGCAGGCCCCGTTGGGGGTATTGCTGGGTGAGGAGTTCCTTGCGTCTCCCACTCCTGGTCCCCTGGTGTGGAAACAGGAGAGCCGGGAGTGAGGAGGAGCACGGGTGCCTGGCAGGATCAACAGACCGGCAGGAAGGAAACAGGTTAGCTGAGCAGGCGGGATCTCTGGGAAGCAGGCTCACAGGTAAACCGGATAGCAGAGCTGGCAGGATCACAGGAATCGGGCTCACAGGTAAACTGGATAGCAGAGCTGGCAGGATCACAGGAATCAGGCTCACAGGTAAACTGGATAGCAGAGCTGGCAGGATCACAGGAAGCAGGCTCACAGGTAAACTGGATAGCAGAGCTGGCAGGATCACAGGAATCAGGCTCACAGGTAAACCGGATAGCAGAGCTGGCAGGATCACAGGAATCAGGCTCACAGGTAAACTGGATAGCAGAGCTGGCAGGATCACAGGAAGCAGGCTCACAGGTAAACCGGATAGCAGAGCTGGCAGGATCACAGGAATCAGGCTCACAGGTAAACCGGATAGCAGAGCTGGCAGGATCACAGGAATCAGGCTCACAGGTAAACTGGATAGCAGAGCTGGCAGGATCACAGGAAGCAGGCTCACAGGTAAACCGGATAGCAGAGCTGGCAGGATCACAGGAATCAGGCTCACAGGTAAACTGGATAGCAGAGCTGGCAGGATCACAGGAAGCAGGCTCACAGGTAAACCGGATAGCAGAGCTGGCAGGATCACAGGAAGCAGGCTCACAGGTAAACTGGATAGCAGAGCTGGCAGGATCACAGGAAGCAGGCTCACAGGTAAACTGGATAGCAGAGCTGGCAGGATCACAGGAATCAGGCTCACAGGTAAACTGGATAGCAGAGCTGGCAGGAACTGGACAACGGCTTGGCAAGCAGGTTCACAGGTAAGCTGGGATAGCAGAGCTGACAGGAACTGGACAACGGCTTGGCAAGTAAGTTCACAGGTACACTTGGATAGCAGAGCTGACAGGAACTGGACAACGGCTTGGCAAGCAGGTTCACAGGTAAGCTGGGATAGCAGAGCTGACAGGAACTGGACAACGGCTTGGCAAGTAAGTTCACAGGTACACTTGGATAGCAGAGCTGACAGGAACTGAACACAGGAAACGGACCCACAGACTGGACTGGAACCAACAGGTGAACAGGCTCGTTACAGAGGGTCAGACTGCAGACTGGACAAGAGCTAAACAAGGAACCAAAGTTCATCAAGAAGTCAGGTAAAGCATCTGAACTTAGGGCAAGGTACAATGGATCAGGCAGGAGGATGGTCACTGGAAGCCGGGGTCGGGTACAGGCAGAAAGCAGGATAGTCTATATGGCAAGCCGGGTCAAAGGAACAGGTATAACGGGATCAGGTTTCTTTTACTACACCACAACGCTGTAGAGCAGACAGCAAAGACCGTCTGCTCAAGTCAGGCTTAAATAGGCCGGCTGGTGCTAACTAGGGCGCGCGCGCCCGTCTCCCTGTGCGCGGTTGTGCACGTGCCCGCGCCCGGGCGCGCATGCGCATGCGCAATGGAATCTGAGGGCCAGGACGGCCCGGGTTTAGATTTCTGGCAGGATCTTCATGACAGTATATCTCCACTGTTTTGATTTAATACATTTTTTCTACATGTGGGAGGCATAAAGGAAAAAAGCATACCATGGATCTACAGAGTGCTGCACAGTGGCATATATTGTGAATGCGCAATACCCTTGTGTTGGCTGAGGATTTCCAGTGATTGCATTTCCTACAGGGGTATAAAAAGGGCCCCAGCACAAAAGATTGAAGAGCACCATGGTCACCTTTTGAAAAGCACCTGCCACTTTGGGAATAATTTTTTCATTGGATTTCTTTAATTTAACTTTTTTTTTCATGTATTGAAAGACTGTAATTATGTATACGGATTGTATCATTTGACCATTATGTTTCGAATTTAGAGGTTGAAGCACATAGGAACAAGAGCACCCGTCAATTTATACTTATTTTATTTATTTTTATATTTTTCACAACATTTTTAGCACTAGACACTTTAGCTTGAGTAGTGTATACCAATACAGGACTCATTGTACACTCAAATGTATTTTAATCACACAGCAATTTATACACCTTATAACATGTGAACAGCGCCATACCTACATCCCTCCCAATTATATCCTGTACTCCACCCAGGTGGCTGTATCTGTAAGGGCAGCAGTTCCTTAATTATTTAGACTACCTCGCGGAACCACCAACACACCTTTCTTTCCTAGTACTCACTGTGCTCTGGGTACTGTAATGCTTTCTTGTAGTACCAGCCAGCCTTGGTACTGGATGTCATTCAGATCCTCTGTAGACCTTCTGCACTGCTTCAGGGACTCTGGACGTGGGTCTCTGCACTCTGGCTGGAGCTGGAACCCAAATGGATTTCTTCTATTCTGCAGATAACAGCCCAGAGGGTCTGAGCCCTCAGTTGGGTCTTCTTCCCATAGGAACATAGACCCTGCTGTTCCAGGCTCCATACTATTTATGCATACCCCAGCCCCCTGCTGGCCACTTTTCGTACCTGGGATTGACTGAGGCTGTATGAATATGCAGGTGAGGTTATGTCTCCTCCACCCACTAAATTCTGGAACCTGCCAGAATCCATGGGGGAAGCAGCAGAGCCTGCAGCCAGCAGATCCCAAAACAGCCAAAAGCAATTAAACACTGCTCCTCTGCTGTAGGGGAGCCAAACACTTAATTTGCCTCAACTATAGCAACTTAGCTAGGAGGGTGCTACACCTACAGTATAAAGATTGACACTTCGTTTTCAGCTGCAGCCTGGTGTTGTTGCAGTGCACAGTTGCAACCACCTGGTGGTAAATGCTCAAGACTGATATTTACAGTTTGCCAGGAAATCAGAAGTGATGGTCTCTGGCTACTTTTTGCATTGTGGGTTTCTGACAGCATTAGAGAGTGCAGAGAGTCTGTTGTATTCAGTTAGACAATGGGGGGTCAGCAGGAAGCAAAGCCTGTTTTCTGGTTTAAATTGTTCAAACATCTATACACACTGACATTTACATTTAGATCATCTTTTTAAATGAATATCTAGGTTATTGTTCTTTTTGTAATTAACTGGTACAGTACATTTTCATATTATCACAATATTTTATGAAAATGTAAAAGACAAAGGTTGTAGTAATTTTTTCAGTTCCACACTACCTATTATCACACGCATTACCATTTAATTCTATAGATTACTGGGAGCCGAAACTTGCAAGATTGAACAATGCAGGTTCATACAATGCTTGGAGTGCACACATGAATACATCTTCATTGCCATGGTTACAGGTATGTGTTTTCAACACCTTTTAAATGTGTTTTTCCTGGGGCATCCTGTACCCTACAAGCTAGAAGAATTAGCAATTGCGTAAAAATATGTTGTATGCATTATACCTAGACAGCTTTCCTGAAGTGATCTTGTAGTATAACTAAGATCATAAGAAAAATAATATGTATGATATAGTCTGTAAAAAGTAATACCATAGGATTTATATATTTTTTTCTCCTTTGTACCCTAGTTTTTACTAGATTTTGATCTGTGGTACCAAGCGATTAGAAGCAGGCAAATGCACAGTGTTTGAGATCTGCGTTTGATGTGTTGCTAGGATTACATTGAAACCCGCAACTGATTGCACACCCAGCCCATTTTGAACACGGTTCGGGAAACAAGCATGGAAAACTGGTTTCCCACACTGTGTTCTTGTATGAATAAGCTCTTAAACCACATGAATAAAAGTAGACAGACAATGGTAAACATCTCTGGGCACATTTAATGGAAATATAATTAAAGGACTACTTCAATTTTTTTTTTCATCAAGGACTACTCCTATACCCATTATTTTTTGTACTGTCATGAAAATCTTTACTGCCAAGCACCACACAGTCTTTGCCTAAACACTTATTGTATTCTCGAAATTGTATGCAATACTTGTAAAGATAGTGTTTAGTTTATGAATTTCCTTATTATTTCACTTACCCCTAAAGCAGTGGTCTCCAAACTGTGGTTATTTTCTTGCCTTTATCCGGCCCTTGGGGCACTATTCTATCCACAACTAACACCAAGGACAGGGTACCATTCCTCCCACTGACACCAGTGGTGGGGCACTATTTCTCCTACAGACATCAATGATGGGATGCTATTCCTCCCACTAATATCAACAATGAGGCACTATTATTCCCACTAATACCAACAATAGGGCACTATTCCTTCCACTGATAACAACAATGAGGCGCTATTACTCCCACTAAAACCAATGATGGGGCATTGTTTACTCCCATGGACACTGGGGCATTTTTTACTCCCACTGGCCACAATCCGACCCCCCTAAGGTCTGAAGGACAGTAAACTGGCCCTTTTTTAATAAAGTTTGGAGACCCCTGCCCTAAAGGACAACTTCCACTATCTCACTCAGTGTAATCCACATAGATACATACTTGCATCAAGCCCTACTCCTGAGATCTTTATTGTGTGGCCCTGCCCAGCACCACAAGTCTTAGTACAAAAAAAAACTTTCCAATACCAGAAATTACATCATAATATAGTTCTCAGAATTTACAAATGCCAAGTTGCATATTCAGGATGCAATGTCCTGCAACCCATAGATTTACAGAAGGTTCAGCACAGTAAGCATATTGGGATATGTAAAGTAACCTCTGTATACTTGATTTGGTTGTCATTTAAAAGGATAATTATGCCCAAAAGTTTATATATTGCAGCGTTCCAATACTTACAGTAGCGGTAGTGACTGTATTAGTTTCCCTTTTTCAGGCTAAGATCATTTTCTGTACTGAAAAATATCTGTCATTCTTTTTAGAAATGCAGGGTCCTTGTCACTTCCCGTGAACTCTCCTGAAAGCATATATTTTGGTATTTGAATACACTTTAACTTTTCAATTTGCTTACTTTACCATTTGCATTTAACAACGGTTTAAGGGCTCATGTACACTGCAGCTTAACCAGTGTCAGACCAGACCATTTTGCTGGCTTAAGACCAGACCACTTTTTGAGATTCGGCACTGCGTCGATTTAACTGACAATTGCGTGGTCGTGCGACGTGGCTCCCAAACAAAATTGATGTCCTTTTTTTCCCACAAATAGAGCTTTCTTTTGGTGGTATTTGATCGCCCCTGCGGTTTTAATTTTTTGCGCTATAAACAAAAAAAAAAGCGACAATTTTGAAAAAAAATCATTATTTTTGACTTTTTGCTATAATAAATATCCCCAAAAATATATTAAAAAAAAACATTTTTTTTTCCTCAGTTTAGGCCAATACGTATTCTTCTACATATTTTTGGTAAAATATACGATGAAAAGCACCCATCTGAATTTTTCTGTCGGAAATTCCGACTGTGTGTACGCAGCATAAGTTCCCAAAGACACGCAAAAATGTGAAAAAGCACGAAAACACACAAAAAATAAGTTATGGGGAGGGTTTGTGAAAAAAAATGCTTATGCTCAAAAAAGCTCAAAGGAGTTCAAAGCTCAATAAAAATGTGCAAAAGAGCTCAAATAAGTACAAGGTTCTTCAAGCTAAAATAAAAGTGTGTAGATTTACTATAATCAGTAAAAGTTCTTTGGAAAAACATTGCTTTTCTTTTTATATGTAGGTGGATTTACAACAAACATATTTAATCTCTGGAATAAAAACACAAGGAGCTAATAGATATTTCAGCCAGTATTACATTACTGAGTTCTTTGTGGTATACAGCAAAGACAAGAAAAAGTGGGCAGCTTTCAAAGGAAATAGCTCTACATTGCATAAGGTATGTATTAATTAATTACGTTTTCTGATATACATATAGGTTTGGTAGACACCTGTGTTAACAGAATTCAGAATTAGCATTTTAAAGAAAGTTGTTTTGGAATTCAATAAAGTATATTTTATGGATTTAAAAACTCTCTAGTAAACCACCTTCATAACAGAGAGAGCCCTAATGACTTCCTAATGTTGAATGCTATGACTATATCCCACTTATTGCCATCTATTTGGCTATATTATTTTGACACAGTCATTGTCCGCAATATACTGTATTTTAATAAGTTAATTCCCTTAAAGTAAATCAAGCTTGCACTGTTGAATGCTGTCAATTACTGAGAAATTGTCTGGAAGAATCACTGAGAGCTATGGGCCAGGACAGGAGAGCAACACTCTGGGAAGTATTGATTTCTGAGGAAGCCTTAGCAAGAAATTTCTCTTCAATAGAGCGGCATGCATGGAAGTAGAGCTAAGTATTACAAATCAACAAAGAGAAGCGCTGCCCCTTAAAATTAGCCTAAAAGATGTTCGTGCAACTACTTAAATTACAAATATTATAAAAATAGTGCTCCAGCTGGAAATAGAAGCAAGTAATTCATAACATAAAAAGTCTGTGTATAAAGAAACAACTAGACATCGTACTCCGTTAAAATGATGGTGCTCAAATCTTCAGTATACTGTGCTCCACCAAATGTGTGAAAAAAAAATATGCGCTCACCAAAAATTTTTTGGCCAAACAAGTGACCATCAAGCAGGGAATAAACAGAATCACTTCTCAAAGGAACAGGACCAAAACCTCCTGCCAATTCCTCTCTCCTCACTTCCACTTTGTACCACTACAATAAACGCTCCAGGAGGGACCACAAGAAGATGATATGTAGTGTAGTATAAAACAGATTCACTCAAATATTTACAGAAGAATCAAGCTTTCAATATGTGCAGATTCCCAGCTGATATGTCTTGCACCATCTGATTGCTGTACCCAGGGCCGGCATGTGTTCCACCAGTCGGGTGCTGTGGGGGATAGCTCTGCAAATATTATATAAGGCTTGTATTTCAATGCATTTCGCACATGCGTGTGTCATCAGGAAATAGACAGGGCCAAGTATTACATTCTTCTTTACAGAGACACTTTTAATAGAAAAATCCACATAGGGCATTGCCACATTTTCCACTCAGCCCCTCCAGCCCGACATCCAAACAACTAAGCCCAATCTAGGTGAAATGCATCAATGAGGCGTGGCTACGAGTGGGGACTGTCAGCGTGCATGTCCTGAATAAACTATTTGTAGGACTGATTTCATTAGTGTACAACTGTTTTATGACCTTTTAATAGGACTTTTAGTTTAGCACCAGAGGCACTTTTTTTGTTGAATGGGGAGATTTCATTTCACTTCCTATACCATAGCCAAAACAAAAAGTGAAAAAGTATTTATGGTCATCACCAGGGTCACCAGTAAGGATGAGCCCGGTGTTCGATTCAAACCCATGTTCGAATCGAGCACCGGGTGTTCGCTCGCTCGGCGAGCCCAGAACTATTGGGGCCGCTCGCATCAAATTCGTGTGATGCGAGCGGCCCCGCAATGCATTGCGGCCCGCGCAGTGCAATGCTGGCTGATGATTGGCCAAGCATGCACTGTGACCCCGCATGCTTGGCCAATCACAGCGCCGGCAGCGAGGAAAGCCATAATTGGCTACAGGCAGGATGCCTGTAGCCAATTATAGCTCAGGGGCTTTAGTACACGCCCCACGGTATAAGAGGCCGCCGCGCCGGCGGCCTCGCATATTATGTTTCAGACAGTGTCAGCGTGTCAGTGTGCTGCTGACTGCTGACAACAATATGTGCTTTATTTCTGGGGATATGTGTGTGCATGCTGTTAGAACAGCATTGCAGTATCACATCTGGGGGGTGTCTATAGGTGGCCTGTGAAGGGGGGCAGGTTTCCTGTGCTTAGAACTTTCCCTGCAAAAAAGTGTCATTTTTGCAGGAAGAAAGCTATTTAAATCACTCGCGGCTAATGAATTGATGGCTCCTGTAACACAGAGAGCTGTCATTCATTAATAAAAAACAAAAAAAAAAGCGTAGGGGTCCCCCCAAATTCAATAACCAGGCCCTTCAGGTCTGGGATGGATATTAAGGGGGATCCCAGCCAAAAAAAAAAAAAAAAATGGCGTAGGGTCCCCCTCAAAATCCATACCAGACCCTTGAGGTCTGGTATGGATTTTAAGGGGAACCCTAGCCAAAAAAAATGGCGTGGGGTCCCCCTCAAAATCCATACCAGACCCTTATCCGAGCACGCAACCTGGCAGGCCGCAGGAAAAGAGGGGGGGACGAGAGCGGCCCCCCCTCTCGCCTGAACCGTACCAGGCCACATGCCCTCAACATTGGGAGGATGCTTTGGGGGTCTAAGACCCCTAAAGCACCTTGTCCCCATGTTGATGAGGACAAGGGCCTCTTCCCCACAACCCTGGCCGGTGGTTGTGGGGGTCTGCGGGCGGGGGGCTTATCGGAATCTGGAAGCCCACTTTAACAAGGGGACCCCCAGATCCCGGCCCCCCCCTGTGTGAAATGGTAAGGGGGTACAAAAGTACCCCTACCATTTCACCAAAAAAGTGGCAAAAATGGTAAAAATGACAGGAGACAGTCTTTGACAATTCCTTTATTAAAATCTTCTTTCTTCTTTCTTCATCCTTCGGTTTCTTCATCTTCTCCTTCCTTCATCTTCTTCCATCTTCTTCTTCCATTTTCTTCTTCCTCCGATCCGCTTCTTCTTGCGCTGGTCTTCTCGTCCTTCTCGTCCGGCATCTTCTTCCGTCGGCGTCGGCGTCGGTGTCGGTGTCTCTGTCTCTTCTTGGGCCGCTCCGCGCAATGGGAGGCTCCCGCTGTGTGAGGCTCCGCTCCGTCTGACAGGTCTTTTATAATGGAGGGCACCTGGTGACCCCGCCCCCTCTGACGCACAGGGACGTCATGGGGAATTCCATGATGGCTTTCCCCATGACGTCAGAGGGGGGCGGGGTCACCAGGTGCCCTCCGTTTTAAAAGACCTGTCAGATGGAGCGGAGCCTCACACAGCGGGAGCCTCCCATTGCGCGGAGCGGCCCAAGAAGACACCGACACCGACGCCGACGGAAGAAGATGCCGGACGAGAAGGACGAGAAGACCAGCGCAAGAAGAAGCGGATCGGAGGAAGAAGAAAATGGAAGAAGAAGATGGAAGAAGATGAAGGAAGGAGAAGATGAAGAATCCGAAGGATGAAGAAAGAAGAAAGAAGATTTTAATAAAGGAATTGTCAAAGACTGTCTCCTGTCATTTTTACCATTTTTGCCACTTTTTTGGTGAAATGGTAGGGGTACTTTTGTACCCCCTTACCATTTCACACAGGGGGGGGGCGGGATCGGGGGGTCCCCTTGTTAAAGGGGGCTTCCAGATTCCGATAAGCCCCCCGCCCGCAGACCCCCACAACCACCGGCCAGGGTTGTGGGGAAGAGGCCCTTGTCCTCATCAACATGGGGACAAGGTGCTTTAGGGGTCTTAGACCCCCAAAGCATCCTCCCAATGTTGAGGGCATGTGGCCTGGTACGGTTCAGGCGAGAGGGGGGGCCGCTCTCGTCCCCCCCTCTTTTCCTGCGGCCTGCCAGGTTGCGTGCTCGGATAAGGGTCTGGTATGGATTTTGAGGGGGACCCCACGCCATTTTTTTTGGCTAGGGTTCCCCTTAAAATCCATACCAGACCTCAAGGGTCTGGTATGGATTTTGAGGGGGACCCTACGCCATTTTTTTTTTTTTTTTTTGGCTGGGATCCCCCTTAATATCCATCCCAGACCTGAAGGGCCTGGTTATTGAATTTGGGGGGACCCCGCTTTTTTTTTTTATTTTTCATTTTTTTTTTTTTTTATCAATGACTTTTTTTTATGAATGAGTTTCAATGAATCACTGTTCTCTGTGTTACGGGAGCCGTGAATTAACATTAGCCGCGAGTGATTTTAAATAGCTTTTTTACTTTCAAAAATGACACTTTGCGCAGAGACAGTTCTAAACACGGGAAACATGCGCCCCTTTACAGGCATACTATAGACACCCCCCAGGTACGAAATTTAAAGGAATATTACACTTTTATTGTTTCAATTTAAGCATTATTAAAATCACTGCTCCTGAAAAAACGGCCGTTTTTAAAAAAAAATTTTGCATTGATACATGTCCCCTGGGGCAGGACCCAGGTCCCCAAACACTTTTTATGACATTAACATGCATATTAGCCTTTAAAATGAGCACTTTTAATTTCGAACGTTCGCATCCATTATAACTAATAGGGTTCTAAAGCTCGCACGGACTTTAGGTCCGTTCGCGGGTTCTGGTGCGAGCCGAACGGGGGGGTGTTAAAACAAATTTTATTTGAAGTTGGGCTTTAAAAGGGAAATAAGAATTAATATTATACTTATGCCGAGTCTCAGTGATATTTGTCCCACCTTTAAATTTCTTTTAAACATACATTTTAAATATTGAACTCCAAGATATGGTTTATTGGTTTTATGTCACATTAATAAATAGTTAACAAATACTTTTAATGTTTGTGGGAGAACAGCTTAAAAAGACTTAACTTAAATAAGAGAAAGAGGCAAGGAAATGTAACCACTTTAAGACCAGGCTTTTTTCTGACAGTATTTTTTGCTAGAAAATCCCCAAACATATATCTATCTATCTATCTATCTATATATATATATATATATATATATATATATAATCTAGATATATATATATATATTTTTTTTTAGCAGAGACCCTAGAGGATAAAATGGCAGTTGTTGCAGTATTTATCTCACACTGTATTTGCGCAACAGTCTTTTAAATGCCATTCTTGGGAAAAAAAATATACTTTAATAAATTAAAAAAAGAAAAAACTTAAAAGTTACCCAGTTTTTGTGTATAATGTGCAAGATGATGTTATGCTGAGTAAATAGATACCTAACATGTCATTTTTTAAAATTGCGCACACATTTGTGGAATTGCGACAAACTACAGTACTTTAAAATCTCCATAGGCGATGTTTTACATTTTTTTTTTCTTACGATCGCGGCAATACCTTACATGTGTGATTTGAACACAGTTTACATATGCGGGTGCGACTTATGTATGCGATCGCTTCTGCGCGCAAGCTTGGAGGGATGGGGTTGCTATACATGTTTTTGTGTTTCTATTTATTTTTACACTGTCCCTTTATTTTTTTTTAAATTTTGTTATCACTTTTATTCCTATTACAAGCAATGTAAACATCTTTGTAATAGAAATAAGCATGACAGGTCCTCTTTATTGAGAGATCTCTCATTTACCTTTAAAAGCAAAAAAAGTAAAAGTAATATTGAGTTTAAGAAATAAAAAAAAATCCTGTCCATCTGCCTGAGGACCGGAAGTGACATCAGAGGTCGCTCCGGTCCTCCAAGGGCATAGAGCCGAGTGGGGGCTATCCTGCCATAGGCCACATCGGATCGGTTCCGAGCTTACCAACGGCTCCGGTAAGCTCGAAATAGACCGGGAAGTGGAGGATTGGGGGAACCTCTCCTGCCGCCTCTAAGGGCCAGTTCACATCAGATGCAGTTCCGTGCGCTTTTTTCTGAACAAAATGCATGCACAGTGTTTTCCATGTATTCCAATGGCTCTAGTTCACACCATGCAGTCAGTTTCCGGTCAGTTTCTGCACAGGAAACTGACCAGAAACTGACTGCATGGTGTGAACTAGAGCCACTGGAATACATGGAAAACACTGTGCATGCATTTTTAGTGCAGAAAAAAAGCGCACAGAACTGCAACTGGTGTGAACTATCCCTAAAAGTGATCTTGCGGCAAATCTGTCACTGGGACCACTTTTATCTGAAAGCCGTCTGCCTAAGGAAACAAAAGCAAACAAAAGTATGTTAAAATAAAAAAAATGATAAAGAAATAAACAAAAAATAGATAGATCAAGGTTTGATCTACATTCGTGCCAGGGTTAGTGTTAGGGTCAAAGTAAGGGTCAGAGATAAGGGTCAGTATATTTTGGGTAGAATTTTTTCAAAATATCAGTGTGTTTTAGGTAGGATAAAATAAAAGCAAAATGCGCAATATTATTTCTGGGCCATACTATGGGTACAAATAACATACACGTATGTGGTATCTAAAAATGCAGAAAAGTGGTACCGGCGCCAACTCCTATATTAATATTTGTTTATGAAGGCTGCACTCTGAAAAGTAAGAGGACTGTATGTTCAATTACTGGTTATAATTATGATGATTAGGAGAGTTGCGCCAATCAAAAATTATTTTGTATCCTTTAGACACTATGTTTAAAGAGCTTGTTTTATAACACTACTATCAACTAAAGATCCCTTTGAGGATTTGGCCAATCTAAAATATGGTGGGCAAAGTAAGATGAAAAATATTATTAAAAATATTAAGAATAACTAAAAATGATAAAATGACAATTAATATTGTGCCTCTAATTACTGTGCAATACTAAACACTCCTATGTGAAATGGTGAAACAATTTTATACGATCCTGTAAGAAAAATTCTACAAGAAAACTTCTACAACAGGCTCCCAATTCTGCGAAAAAAGACAAAACCTCCCAATCATGCAAACCTAATCCTGCAATGAAAGACTTCAAAGAAAAAATACACGTGTGTATGTATAGTCCTGTGAAAGAAATTTCTGTATGGCCAAGCCACAATTTCTGTAAGGAAAAGGACACAAAACCACAATTCTGTGAAAAGAGAACCCCCCTTCTTCAATCCAAATCCTGCAAAGGAAAATTCAAAAATAGGTGTATTCTCAAATTCTATGTGCCACAAAAATCATAAAAAACATGTAAAACATATGAAAAAGTCCATGTGTTGCCACCACTGACATTCCAATCAATCCGAAACGGGTTAATTCCACTTGGATACACCACTAGTGATTGATACTTTCGGAGCTTATGTACATCTCCACCACTAAAAAATGGCCACTCACCAGATTTAGGTGAGTTTTGAGCGTTTGGTTTATTAGCCGGATAACCACTCCTTTGCTCTGGTTACTCTTCACTCAAGGATCCAGATAGCTTTAATACAGGGGGTATCCTCCATGCTCAAGGGAAATAATAAGAAATGCTCCCATAGCGTAATATGTCCAAAAAATGTATTAAACAAACAAAAATTATAAAAGACAAGAGAACTTTTGCACTCGCATTTGCCTGTGCCCTCAAAGCCGGCACTGAGCCTCGCCAGCCGTGTATAGGGGGACCTCCAGTCACAAAAAGCCACTGTGCTGTGTCGCCTATCCCCTCATATGCCTGTCAGCTGACCAGTTTAGCGTTGTAAATGTTACCCAGCAGCCTCTACGCGTTTCGCAAGTCTGTATGCGTCATCATGTGGTATCGCTGCAATTGTCAGGAGACAGAGAATTTATTTTGGGTTGTTCCTTGGTGGCAAGTTATGTTAATGGCAAGAAATATACAGCAACATTTTTTTTTTTTTTGGCAAGAAATTTTTTTTTTTTTAAGTAATTTTTACTATTTTGGACTAGTTTTTCTTTGGTAATAAAAAAAAATCAGGATAAATGCATTACCATTTACCACCAAAATAAAAGTCCAATTTGTCCTGAAAAAACAAGATATAATTCACCTGGATACATAAAGTAGTTGCGATGATATGTTTTACTAATGCACGTCAAAGTTACAAAATTGTGTTCAGGCATTAACATTTGTTTTATCATCAGTCATTAAGGGGTTAAGATGATGGCGTAAAATGCCTTGAGAATTCTAGTTTTTGGTTGCAACCTTAGACTAGATTTTGAAGGCTACTCAAAGCCGGGAGTTACATTTTCAAGATCCACAGGTAGGGTGGTGCAGACTGCCAAAACGCCCATCCAGAGCAATGCATACATCAAGTGAAAAAAAATGCTGCTCTCCCACCCAGTCGCCGTAGCATAGGAATCAAGATTGACTTTAGCCTGCAAGTCTCTGGTAAAAGGCCACCCCTCACTTATGCGTTGTGCCCCGGGGCTTAATTGTAGGGTAGTTTTTGAAAAATGAGAGTATCCGCGCTTAGGAATATAAGAACTGCTGCCCCCCTAAGGGAACTACACGTGAGTGTAGCAGGGATAAATAAGAGTAGATAAAAGGGGTGTTGGCGCTGTTCAAAGTAAAGGATGTAAAATATATATATATATAAGTGATAAAACCTAAAACCTACAGTGAGTATAAAACGTGGATAGCGATTCCATGTGGTAAAAGTACGTAAAAGAAGGTGCTATAAAAGTAGGGTGAGATAAAAAGCACATAGGTTTCAGGGTGTCCCAAACAACAACAGCTCAGGGTACAAATAGAGAGCACATAGGTTTAGGGGTGTCCCAAACAACTACTAATGTACTGTGAACCTGAGTATTAACAGGTGTTTATAAAAATGACATCTATTAAAAAATATTGCTTATAAACGAAGTGCAAGTGCATACATATAATCTGTGCAACAAAATGCATGTGCATACATATAACCTTTGCAACAAAAGAAATAAAGAGGCTCAGATTAAGATCAATCAGGTGTGCTACCAATATAGATATGTGGACGGCACGATAAACATAGGAGTGTAGGGATAATGATCCAATAAATATTCGTATTGCTGGGTGATATTATGTGGAGTGGATTAGATTCAGTAAGTCTATATTGGTCATATATACACCACTTCACATCGCCCAGAATAACATAAAGTCCACCATATAATGTATATGGGACAGTGTAGAAAAAACACAGTCCGTGTTTTAAATGCAGTAAATGAATTTCAATCTGGTGAAAAAAGTTGATGTGTGATTGGTCTCTGTGGGTTATCCTGTATCAGCAGCTGTGGGGGTCCCGTACTCCCCTCCTTCCGATCGTGCCCCTAATGTGTTTGCACTCACCGGAGTGCCCAACCCCTGCAGGGGTAATGGGCATAAAAGTAGAGTTCCAGTTGTCCTTGTTTGGTCGTCCTCCGTCTGTGGGGGGTTGCTGTCAGCTGGGCTTTTATTCCTCCGTGTTGTGCTCGTTCAGGGCAGATAGGAAAAAATATGGGGAAGGAGTATATTCATAGCGTGACTCCGTTTTTGTAAAAGGTACTTCTTTTATTTGAAGGGTAAAAAAATGATCAAGTACATAAAAGGGGGGTTATCCACCAGGTGGATTAACCTCAAAAACACAAAGGGCTAGTAAGCCCATACAAGGAATAAGGCCGGCGTGTCACCACCGCTAATCCGGGGCTGTAGCGTGCGTTCCACGGCCGTGGTATGCTAGAAACCGGAAGCGGCAGTGGGCCGGAAGTGACGTGTTGCGTACCAAGTTAGACCCGCCTTACGCGTTTCGTCATAGGACGTCGTCTGAGGCTCGGCCATCTTGGTACACCGCACGTCTGATATACAAAAGGTGTAGCCGCGCCGGCCAATCAGAGGGGATACTACAGCAGAAGTGACGCCCCTAGGAAAGGTAAATAACCATACCACGGGAACAGGTAATAGGCATAAACTCTACCCTCCCCCTCTAGTGGCTAAAAAGGAGAATGACATGGCGCGGCAACTGAATTTGACATTGTAACTACATAGGTAGTAAAAATGCACAGAGATCCTTAATAGTAGAGGGAAGAAACATACATAATCCGGCTCGTCAGAAATTATGCAAAGGACGAATAGTGATTATTAGAAGTGCCAGTCAGAAGAAAAAGATGGATAGAAATAAACTTAAAATATATAATTATAAAAATTATATATATTGTGCAATATATAGAATGTTGGAATAATAGAAGTAATAAATCCCTGGGTGTTGGACTGAAGTGAGTGAACACATATCGTGAATAATACATAAAGAAGTGCAACTCATAAGGGTATAAGTGCGATTATCTTAAAAAACCCAGGAAGTGAGAGTTGTAAGATATAATGGAAGAAAAATAACACCTACATATGATGTAGATAGCGAGCGGGTGTACACTGCTCGGAAGAGGATATAAATAGGTGGTGTGTAAAATTGATTTATATAAGATCTTGAATGGATAAGATTGTTGTATATGTAGCAGGTCCATATAAAAATGCCAGTGGTACCAAATATTTGCCTTATATGTATCATTCCATGTATAAAAAATATATACAAAAAATACAGAAAACTGAGGATAAGACCTCGAGATAAGACCTCGAGAACAACTACTTCTGGTACAAAAAAGAGTATTACGTACAGACGAAAGGTGTTGCAATGGGTGCCAAATACGCCCCTAGCGTGGCTAACCTTTTTATGGATATGTGGGAGGAGCGGTATGTATACAAGAAAATAAGACCTGAAATTAAATTCTACCGCAGATATATAGATGACATAATCATCCTATGGGAAGGCAGCACGGAATCCTTTAAAACTTTTTTGACAGAACTCAATCACAACAAATTTGGAATCTCATTCACAGGGACATGTGATCCGAACCAGGTAGATTACCTGGACCTACAGATCTTTAAGAATGGAGATGAGCTACATACCAGGACTTTTTTTAAAAGTACAGATCGAAATGGATATATTCCCACTACAAGCTGCCATCACCCGAAATGGATTAACAACATCCCAAAAGGCCAACTCCTTAGGATTCGCAGAAATTGCCGTAACCTGGAAGATTTCTTGACACAAGCAGACACTTTAATAGAAAAATTCGTGGATAAGGGATACGAACTTGAACCCCTACAAAGACTAAAAGAAAACATCAGTGAATTGGATCGAACCACACTATTGAGACCAAAAGAGAGGCAACCCCACCAACAACACACTAATGTTTCCTTCATTACGGGGTATAGTAATCAATTTAAGTCAATTGAGCACATAATAAGAAAATACTGGCCGATTTTGAAATCTGATAGAACTCTAGTCAAAATACTAGACAAAAAACCAAGATTCATTTATCGCAAGGCCCCTACTCTCAGAGACCACTTGGTGAAAAGTGTTATAGACCCCCCCAAAACTGTAAAACTGTTCTCAGAACTGAAGGGTTTCTATAAGTGTCAGAAATGCTTGGCATGTCGTGTTACCAAAAAACAGCCAAGGAGGAAAACTACCTTTAAATCTAAGACAGGAAAAGAATTCACTATTAAAGAACTAATCACATGCAACAGCACACATGTCACCTATGTGATTGAATGTCCATGCCGGCTACAATATGTGGGCAGAACCACAAGGCCTTTGTGTGTCAGGATTAGGGAACACGTAAATAATATAAAAAAGGGTTTCCCTAAACACAATCTGTCCAGGCATTTTGATGAGTACCACCGCAGGGACCCCACAGGCCTCATCTTTTACGGCATAGATATTGTGAATGACCATTGGCGAGGAGGAAACAAGAAGATATTAATCTCACAAAATGAAACAAAATGGATATATCTCCTAGACTCTCTTGTGCCAAAAGGGTTAAATGTGGACATTGATCTAAACTGCTTCTTATCCAATTTTTAGAAATTCCCTGAACCGTATTGGACCACACCTCCTGACCGGCCATTTTTTATCGTATTTTAGTACCATGCCCTAGCCATTCTTTCTTTGATAAAATATCACATATGGAAATCTATATTTAAAATTACCTACCTCTATTCACTTTTAGATGTTTTATTTACTATTTTTTAGGCTTTTATATATCTTATCTCGAGGTCTTATCCTCAGTTTTCTGTATTTTTTGTATATATTTTTTATACATGGAATGATACATATAAGGCAAATATTTGGTACCACTGGCATTTTTATATGGACCTGCTACATATACAACAATCTTATCCATTCAAGATCTTATATAAATCAATTTTACACACCACCTATTTATATCCTCTTCCGAGCAGTGTACACCCGCTCGCTATCTACATCATATGTAGGTGTTATTTTTCTTCCATTATATCTTACAACTCTCACTTCCTGGGTTTTTTAAGATAATCGCACTTATACCCTTATGAGTTGCACTTCTTTATGTATTATTCACGATATGTGTTCACTCACTTCAGTCCAACACCCAGGGATTTATTACTTCTATTATTCCAACATTCTATATATTGCACAATATATATAATTTTTATAATTATATATTTTAAGTTTATTTCTATCCATCTTTTTCTTCTGACTGGCACTTCTAATAATCACTATTCGTCCTTTGCATAATTTCTGACGAGCCGGATTATGTATGTTTCTTCCCTCTACTATTAAGGATCTCTGTGCATTTTTACTATCTATGTAGTTACAATGTCAAATTCAGTTGCCGCGCCATGTCATTCTCCTTTTTAGCCACTAGAGGGGGAGGGTAGAGTTTATGCCTATTACCTGTTCCCGTGGTATGGTTATTTACCTTTCCTAGGGGCGTCACTTCTGCTGTAGTATCCCCTCTGATTGGCCGGCGCGGCTACACCTTTTGTATATCAGACGTGCGGTGTACCAAGATGGCCGAGCCTCAGACGACGTCCTATGACGAAACGCGTAAGGCGGGTCTAACTTGGTACGCAACACGTCACTTCCGGCCCACTGCCGCTTCCGGTTTCTAGCATACCACGGCCGTGGAACGCACGCTACAGCCCCGGATTAGCGGTGGTGACACGCCGGCCTTATTCCTTGTATGGGCTTACTAGCCCTTTGTGTTTTTGAGGTTAATCCACCTGGTGGATAACCCCCCTTTTATGTACTTGATCATTTTTTTACCCTTCAAATAAAAGAAGTACCTTTTACAAAAACGGAGTCACGCTATGAATATACTCCTTCCCCATATTTTTTCCTATCTGCCCTGAACGAGCACAACACGGAGGAATAAAAGCCCAGCTGACAGCAACCCCCCACAGACGGAGGACGACCAAACAAGGACAACTGGAACTCTACTTTTATGCCCATTACCCCTGCAGGGGTTGGGCACTCCGGTGAGTGCAAACACATTAGGGGCACGATCGGAAGGAGGGGAGTACGGGACCCCCACAGCTGCTGATACAGGATAACCCACAGAGACCAATCACACATCAACTTTTTTCACCAGATTGAAATTCATTTACTGCATTTAAAACACGGACTGTGTTTTTTCTACACTGTCCCATATACATTATATGGTGGACTTTATGTTATTCTGGGCGATGTGAAGTGGTGTATATATGACCAATATAGACTTACTGAATCTAATCCACTCCACATAATATCACCCAGCAATACGAATATTTATTGGATCATTATCCCTACACTCCTATGTTTATCGTGCCGTCCACATATCTATATTGGTAGCACACCTGATTGATCTTAATCTGAGCCTCTTTATTTCTTTTGTTGCAAAGGTTATATGTATGCACATGCATTTTGTTGCACAGATTATATGTATGCACTTGCACTTCGTTTATAAGCAATATTTTTTAATAGATGTCATTTTTATAAACACCTGTTAATACTCAGGTTCACAGTACATTAGTAGTTGTTTGGGACACCCCTAAACCTATGTGCTCTCTATTTGTACCCTGAGCTGTTGTTGTTTGGGACACCCTGAAACCTATGTGCTTTTTATCTCACCCTACTTTTATAGCACCTTCTTTTATGTAGGGTAGTTTTTGTTTGTTTAATTTTTTTTCAATGCTTATCATATAATTCTGCACAAATTTTAGCATCCTCTACTACAAAAGCTTAATTTTGAGATACCCTATAAAGCTTATCCACTTCTAAAGATATTGACTTTGCAGCTTTAGGCCTCTTGCACACGATACTCCTGTTTGAGCATCTACTTTTTCAGACTTTTTTTTTAATGTATTTGCGTGTATTTTTGCGCATATGCATTCGTGCAATTGCTCACATTTTCGTGCATACTTATTCTCGCTTTCTTTTGCAGACTGTAAATAATGGTCATTGGATATTTGAATGGGCTGTATTTTAGCTCAGTAAAAAAATAAGCCGTACTGAGCTTTTTCAAGCTGCAGTGTGCAAGAGGCCTTACTATGCACAAAACGAAGAATGCTCCAGGTGGTTATACCTCCACATGCTTTACAATACATATTATGTGACTATGTGACAGCACATATTTTTGGATCCACACATGTTAGATACACTTTTTTTATAGATGATATTTATTACAAAATGTAATCAACAGATCTTTATTCATCTTCACAGATTTTTCAAGGGAATACCGACTCCTCCAGTATAAAAGAAAATCTGTTTAACCCTCCAATTGCAGCACGATACATAAGAGTTTATCCCACAAAGTACTACAATAAACCAGCTCTTCGCATGGAATTGCTTGGGTGTGAAATAAGCGGTAAAGTTGTTTAAAGTATTTTAGTGTAGACATGTATGGAAATTAAAATGATTATTATTGGTGGCAGGTTACATTTCTTTTAATCTAATACAAGAAATAAACAACTCACCATTTCAGCTGAATAAAACTTGATTTTGCCCATTGTCTGTAATACATACATCTGAGGATTATATCAGATATATGCAGGACTTTTTTTCTCAGAGAATAGGTGCAGGAACTCCTCCCTTCTTAGTCACCCCTTTACTCTGTCCTCTAACCACCTCCAAACACAATTATTTGGGTGCACCCCTTTGCCACCTCTCAGTACCACCCCTTTTAGAGAATACAGAACCAAGTATCTTTTTGAGGTGCTAAGTATTTTGTATGGAATTTGTTAATGATAACAAGAAAGGCAGTAAAATAGATGTAGCAACAATAGACACCCCAGTGACATTAGATCAGCCCCAGCAACAATGGATTCCCAACAGCCAGCAACATTAGACCCCTCTCTCAACAGTATATCCCTCCCAGCAACGATTGACCCCCTGCAACATAAGACCCACCCCCCAACAATAGATCCCCCACCAGAAACAATAGACCTACCCAGAAACAATAGACCCCCCTGCAAAAATACATTGCATCCAGCATCAATAGACCCTCCAGGAGCCAGCAACAAAGACCCCTTCCTCAACAGTAGATCCGTCCCAGCAATGGTTGACCCCATGCAACAATAGATCCCCCACAAGCAACAGAAGACCTCCCCAGCAACAATAGACCCCCTTGCTCCGCAAAGATAGATCCCCTCCAGCAACAATAAATTCCTCAGCAGCCAGCATCAATAGACCCTCAGTACCCCTTGCTATTCAGTTCTGGAGGTGCCGAAATTGCATTCCCCCACGTTCCTGCTGAAAAAAAGCCCTGGGTACATGTATTTATTATAACATCTTCCTTAAAACAAAATAAAAATACAATTCAATAGATATTAAATATTTATGGACCAATACAAGATAGCAAAAACTAAAAAAAACTGAATAGTGCTAAGCAAAAATCCTGTGAACCCTTATTAAAGTGGGCTCCCGGAATCCGATAAGCCCCCCGCCCGCAGACCCCGATAATCAATGGCCAGGGTTGTCAGGAAAAGGCCCTTGTCCTTATCAACATGGGGACCAGGTGCTTTGGGGTGGGGGGGCCGCAGGGCTCCCCCTCCCCAAAGCACCTACCCCCCATGTTGAGGGCATGCGGCTTGGTACAGCTCAGGAGGGGGGGCGCTCTTCCCCACCCCCTTTCCTGACCAGCCGGGCTGCATGCTCGGATAAGGGTCTGGTATGGACTTCGGGGGGACCCCCACGCCGTTTTTTCGGCGTATGGGTTACCCTCAAAATCCATACCTGGTGACGGGGCTCGCAAGGTGTCAATCTCGCCAATGAAAGCGGCGAGATCGACTTCCTTCTCTAGTCCCGGCGTACCTGGAGTCACATTCAAAATGGACTTTATTCCGTGTGTGGGCAAGTCCGTTCATTTGGAAAGTCCGTCGGACCTCTGCCGAAAGTCCGGCGGATTGTCCGTCGGACCTAGTCCACCAGAAAATCTGTTCGTGTGAGCGCAAGTCCGCTCATTTGGAATGTCTGGCGGACCTCCGCTGCAAAGTCCGGAAAGTCCAATCGTGTGTACCGGGGCATTAGGTGTGCAGACAGACTGTTATCAGGTCACCATCTTTATTAATCACACAAACTTTCTGCTCCAACTCCTCCTATCTCTTAACGTTCCTAAAGCAGAAATGACATAACATCGCCTCGAACATCGGGTGTTCGCCTGTTCGCTGAATAGCGAACAATTTGGGGTGTTTGCAGCAAATTCGAAAGCTGCGGAACACCCTTTAAAAGTCTATGGGAGAAATCAAAAGTGCTAATTTTAAAGGCTTTTTTTCAATGACTTTTTATGTGTATTGCTGGGACCGACAATCCATTACAGCCGCGAGTAGTTTTAAATTACTTTTTTTCCTTTAGAAATGTAATTTTGCTCTCGGACTGTTGTAAACACAGGAAAAATGTGCCACTTTACAGGCATACTATAGACACCCCCAGGTATGCATTTGTATTCAGCCCCCTTTACTCTGATACCCTAATGCCATGTACACACGATCGGACTATCCGGCGGACTTAGTCCTGCGGACAATCTGCCGGACTTTCCGAACAAGCGGACTTGCCCACACACGACTGGACTTTTCCGGCAGACTAGGTCCGGGGGACAATCCGCCGGAATTTTAAAATGAACGGACTTGCCCACACACGGAGTAAAGTCAATTCATTTTGAACGTGACTCCAGGTAGACGGGACTAGCTAAGGAAGTGAATGCCGCCACCTCGATCGGCGAGATTGACACCTTGCTAGCCCCATCACCTGGTATTGATTTAAAGGGAAATCCCTATGCCGAAAAAACGGCGTGGGGGTCCCCCCCCCAAGTCCATATCAGACCCTTATCCGAGCATGCAACCCGGCCGGTCAGGAAAGGGGGTGGGGACGAGCGAGCGCCCCCTCTCCTGAGCAGTACCAGGCCACGTGCCCTCAACATGGGGGGTGCTTTGGGGAAGGGGGGCCCTGCGACCCCCCCACCCCAAAGCACCTTGTCCCCATGTTGATGAGGATAAGAGCATCTTCCCGGCAACCCTGGACGTTAGTTGTCAGGGTCTGTGGGCGGGGGACTTATCTGACTTTAATAAGGGGCCCCCCAGATCCCGGCCCCCACCCTATGTGAATGAGTATGGGGTACATGGTACCCCTACCCATTCACCTAAGGGAAAAAGTGTTAAAAAAAAAACAACACAGGTTGTTAAAGTGCGTTATTAGACAGCTCCGGGGGTCTTCCGACTTCGGGGGGTCTTCTTCTGACTTCGGGGGTCTTGTCCCGCTCTTCGTTTGTTCTGCTGGGCCTCCGCTATCTTCTGGTTCATCGCTGTTGTCGCCGCCACCGCCTTCTGCTTCTTCTTCTCCGGATGTTGATGCGACACTGTCTCCGCTTGTAATGGCCGTTATGTGTTGCACGGCCACTTATATAGGGACAAGGGGCGGGGTCACCGGCTGATGTTACATGGTGCCCGGGCCCCTTATGATGTCACAGCATCCCGGGACTGTGAAATCATAATGGGCAGGGTCATGTGACATCAGTCGGTATTAAAGGGGGCTACCGGATTCCGATAAGCCCCCACCCGCAGACCCCGACAACCAATGGCCAGGGTTGTCGGGAAGAGTCCCTTCTCCTCATCAACATGGGGACAAGGTGCCCAACCCCCCATGTTGAGGGCACATGGCCTGGTACGGCTCAGGACTCGCTCGTCCCCACCCCCTTTCCTGACTGGCCGGGTTGCATGCTCGGATAAGGGTCTGCTATGGACTTGGGGGGGACCCCCACTATGTTTTTTTGGTGTAGGGATTCCCCTTTAAAGCCATACCAGGTGACGGGGCTATCAAAGTATCAATCTCGCCGATCGAGGCAGCGGCAATCACGTTCAAAATGAATGGACTTTACTCCGTGCGTTGGCAAGTCCGTTAATTTAAAAAGTCCCATAGACTAGCACACAGACGGCCAGATTGTCCACCGGACTGCTGAGACCGGCGGATAATTTTGAGTCAAGACTCCTTTCTAAAGCCCCATACACACGGTCGGACAATCCGCGGACCAGGTCCGTCGGACCATGTCCGTCATACTTTGTCTGATGTTGGTTTTGCGTACACACGGTCGGACAAAGTTGTCGGAAAATCCGATCATTTTGAACGTGGTGACGTTTGTTGCCTACGACGAGACTACGTAGAGGCTAGTAGCCAATAGCTTTGGTCTTGTAATGTGATCTGAGCATGCGTAGCACTTTGTCCGGTCGGACAACCGTACACACGATCGGGTTTGGTGTGATCGGACCGGGTTGACGGCAAATCTTTCCAGCAGGAGATAAGACTTTGTCCGTCGGACAAACCGACGAACACTGTCCGATGGTGCATACACACGGTCTGATTTTTCAACAACCTTGTCCGATCGGACAGAATCCATGAAAAAGTCCGACCGTGTGTATGGGGCTTAAGTCCGCTGGACTTTTGGGAAGAAAAAGTTTGCCGGAGCCCACACAGGGGCAGATTGTCCGGCGGACTCTGGCATGCTGGACCAAGTCCGCCAGATAGTCCGATCATGTGTACGCGGCATAACTAAAATCTAGTGGAAATTGCCTTCAGAAGTCACCTAATTAGTAAATACTGTGTGTGTGTGTGGTGTCAGCTTTTAATAAGATATATTATATTATTTTTACATGAAACTATGCATTTTGATATGATGTATTTTTCTTTCCAGGATGTTCAGCTTCCCTAGGCATGGAGAATTTAAGTATCAAGGATGAACAAATAACAGCTTCCTCATACAAAACTTTTTGGTACTCATCACCATGGGTACCATCTCTGGCACGCCTCAACAAACCTGGATCTGTTAATGCTTGGCAAGCAAAGGTATAATAAAATTATTATTCAAAACAAAATACTATAGGGACTACATTGTGCAGTATAATCAGCCTTAGAAGGCTGGCGTTAGGCTTTAGCTATATGATACTACTTATAATGTGTAGCGGGCACACTTTAACGAGTGCGCTATGCGTGGAAATTTTGTTTTTTTCCCTCAGAACAGTAATGGGGTTCTGAGGGTTAATTGTACAGGTCAACTTTGGCATCAGTTTGGCTGGCCCCGCTGTGTAGTCTGGGGAAGGGTACTTAAGGTGCTGGAGGTCACGTGTTCGGCCGCAGTCCTGCTTTCTGGTTCTGGACCGGGTAGTACATTTTTTGGACATATTACGCTATGGGAGCATTTCTTATTATTTCCCTTGAGCATGGAGGATACCCCCTGTATTAAAGCTATCTGGATCCTTGAGTGAAGAGTAACCAGAGCAAAGGAGTGGTTATCCGGCTAATAAACCAAACGCTCAAAACTCACCTAAATCTGGTGAGTGGCCATTTTTTAGTGGTGGAGATGTACATAAGCTCCGAAAGTATCAATCACTAGTGGTGTATCCAAGTGGAATTAACCCGTTTCGGATTGATTGGAATGTCAGTGGTGGCAACACATGGACTTTTTCATATGTTTTACATGTTTTTTATGATTTTTGTGGCACATAGAATTTGAGAATACACCTATTTTTGAATTTTCCTTTGCAGGATTTGGATTGAAGAAGGGGGGTTCTCTTTTCACAGAACTGTGGTTTTGTGTCCTTTTCCTTACAGAAATTGTGGCTTGGCCATACAGAAATTTCTCTCACAGGACTATACATACACACGTGTATTTTTTCTTTGAAGTCTTTCATTGCAGGATTAGGTTTGCATGATTGGGAGGTTTTGTCTTTTTTCGCAGAATTGGGAGCCTGTTGTAGAAGTTTTCTTGTAGAATTTTTCTTACAGGATCGTATAAAATTGTTTCACCATTTCACATAGGAGTGTTTAGTATTGCACAGTAATTAGAGGCACAATATTAATTGTCATTTTATCATTTTTAGTTATTCTTAATATTTTTAATAATATTTTTCATCTTACTTTGCCCACCATATTTTAGATTGGCCAAATCCTCAAAGGGATCTTTAGTTGATAGTAGTGTTATAAAACAAGCTCTTTAAACATAGTGTCTAAAGGATACAAAATAATTTTTGATTGGCGCAACTCTCCTAATCATCATAATTATAACCAGTAATTGAACATACAGTCCTCTTACTTTTCAGAGTGCAGCCTTCATAAACAAATATTAATATAGGAGTTGGCGCCGGTACCACTTTTCTGCATTTTTAGATACCACATACGTGTATGTTATTTGTACCCATAGTATGGCCCAGAAATAATATTGCGCATTTTGCTTTTATTTTATCCTACCTAAAACACACTGATATTTTGAAAAAATTCTACCCAAAATATACTGACCCTTATCTCTGACCCTTACTTTGACCCTAACACTAACCCTGGCACGAATGTAGATCAAACCTTGATCTATCTATTTTTTGTTTATTTCTTTATCATTTTTTTTATTTTAACATACTTTTGTTTGCTTTTGTTTCCTTAGGCAGACGGCTTTCAGATAAAAGTGGTCCCAGTGACAGATTTGCCGCAAGATCACTTTTAGGGATAGTTCACACCAGTTGCAGTTCTGTGCGCTTTTTTTCTGCACTAAAAATGCATGCACAGTGTTTTCCATGTATTCCAGTGGCTCTAGTTCACACCATGCAGTCAGTTTCTGGTCAGTTTCCTGTGCAGAAACTGACCGGAAACTGACTGCATGGTGTGAACTAGAGCCATTGGAATACATGGAAAACACTGTGCATGCATTTTGTTCAGAAAAAAGCGCACGGAACTGCATCTGATGTGAACTGGCCCTTAGAGGCGGCAGGAGAGGTTCCCCCAATCCTCCACTTCCCGGTCTATTTCGAGCTTACCGGAGCCGTTGGTAAGCTCGGAACCGATCCGATGCGGCCTATGGCAGGATAGCCCCCACTCGGCTCTATGCCCTTGGAGGACCGGAGCGACCTCTGATGTCACTTCCGGTCCTCAGGCAGATGGACAGGATTTTTTTTTATTTCTTAAACTCAATATTACTTTTACTTTTTTTGCTTTTAAAGGTAAATGAGAGATCTCTCAATAAAGAGGACCTGTCATGCTTATTTCTATTACAAAGATGTTTACATTGCTTGTAATAGGAATAAAAGTGATAACAAAATTTAAAAAAAAATAAAGGGACAGTGTAAAAATAAATAGAAACACAAAAACATGTATAGCAACCCCATCCCTCCAAGCTTGCGCGCAGAAGCGATCGCATACATAAGTCGCACCCGCATATGTAAACTGTGTTCAAATCACACATGTAAGGTATTGCCGCGATCGTAAGAAAAAAAAAATGTAAAACATCGCCTATGGAGATTTTTAAAGTACTGTAGTTTGTCGCAATTCCACAAATGTGTGCGCAATTTTAAAAAATGACATGTTAGGTATCTATTTACTCAGCATAACATCATCTTGCACATTATACACAAAAACTGGGTAACTTTTAAGTTTTTTCTTTTTTTAATTTATTAAAGTATATTTTTTTTCCCAAGAATGGCATTTAAAAGACTGTTGCGCAAATACAGTGTGAGATAAATACTGCAACAACTGCCATTTTATCCTCTAGGGTCTCTGCTAAAAAAAAAAATATATATATATCTAGATTATATATATATATATATATAGATAGATAGATAGATAGATAGATATAGATAGATAGATAGAGATAGATAGATATATGTTTGGGGATTTTCTAGCAAAAAATACTGTCAGAAAAAAGCCTGGTCTTAAAGTGGTTACATTTCCTTGCCTCTTTCTCTTATTTAAGTTAAGTCTTTTTAAGCTGTTCTCCCACAAACATTAAAAGTATTTGTTAACTATTTATTAATGTGACATAAAACCAATAAACCATATCTTGGAGTTCAATATTTAAAATGTATGTTTAAAAGAAATTTAAAGGTGGGACAAATATCACTGAGACTCGGCATAAGTATAATATTAATTCTTATTTCCCTTTTAAAGCCCAACTTCAAATAAAATTTGTTTTAGCTTTGGAAATGGCTACACAGGATTTGAATCTGAAGGTTTTACTGCCATTCCCCCAACATGCTGTCAGGACAGGGAGTGGTGGGACATCCCTTTTAACGGGGAAATATATAGAATGAAAAACACATTTCAGTAGAGTGAAAAAGTTAAAACCTCTGGCAATGTTTTTATTGCTGTCTGTGCTTTATTGCCTTGGTTACTAAAGCACCCCTTATTTCTTACACATATATCACACAGATAGAAAGTATGATAGTTGAGGAGTATGAAGTAAGGAGTATGAAAGTATGAGGTTGAGGAGAAATCTTCCAATAGGGACACTACAGTAGTTCTGGTGACTAGGGATGAGCCGAACACTCCCCCGTTCGGCTCGCACCAGAACCCGCGAACGGACCTAAAGTCCGTGCGAGCTTTAGAACCCTATTAGTTATAATGGATGCGAACGTTCGAAATTAAAAGTGCTCATTTTAAAGGCTAATATGCATGTTAATGTCATAAAAAGTGTTTGGGGACCTGGGTCCTGCCCCAGGGGACATGTATCAATGCAAAATTTTTTTTTAAAAACGGCCGTTTTTTCAGGAGCAGTGATTTTAATAATGCTTAAATTGAAACAATAAAAGTGTAATATTCCTTTAAATTTCGTACCTGGGGGGTGTCTATAGTATGCCTGTAAAGGGGCGCATGTTTCCCGTGTTTAGAACTGTCTCTGCGCAAAGTGTCATTTTTGAAAGTAAAAAAGCTATTTAAAATCACTCGCGGCTAATGTTAATTCACGGCTCCCGTAACACAGAGAACAGTGATTCATTGAAACTCATTCATAAAAAAAAGTCATTGATAAAAAAAAAAAAAATGAAAAAAAAAAAAGCGTAGGGGTCCCCCAAATTCAATAACCAGGCCCTTCAGGTCTGGGATGGATATTAAGGGGGATCCCAGCCAAAAAAAAAAAAAAAAATGGCGTAGGGTCCCCCTCAAAATCCATACCAGACCCTTGAGGTCTGGTATGGATTTTAAGGGGAACCCTAGCCAAAAAAAATGGCGTGGGGTCCCCCTCAAAATCCATACCAGACCCTTATCCGAGCACGCAACCTGGCAGGCCGCAGGAAAAGAGGGGGGGACGAGAGCGGCCCCCCCTCTCGCCTGAACCATACCAGGCCACATGCCCTCAACATTGGGAGGATGCTTTGGGGGTCTAAGACCCCTAAAGCACCTTGTCCCCATGTTGATGAGGACAAGGGCCTCTTCCCCACAACCCTGGCCGGTGGTTGTGGGGGTCTGCGGGCGGGGGGCTTATCGGAATCTGGAAGCCCCCTTTAACAAGGGGACCCCCAGGGGGGGGGGCCCCCCCCCCCCCCCCTGTGTGAAATGGTAAGGGGGTACAAAAGTACCCCTACCATTTCACCAAAAAAGTGGCAAAAATGGTAAAAATGACAGGAGACAGTCTTTGACAATTCCTTTATTAAAATCTTCTTTCTTTCTTCATCCTTCGGATTCTTCATCTTCTCCTTCCTTCATCTTCTTCCATCTTCTTCTTCCATTTTCTTCTTCCTCCGATCCGCTTCTTCTTGCGCTGGTCTTCTCGTCCTTCTCGTCCGGCATCTTCTTCCGTCGGCGTCGGTGTCGGTGTCTTCTTGGGCCGCTCCGCGCAATGGGAGGCTCCCGCTGTGTGAGGCTCCACTCCATCTGACAGGTCTTTTAAAACGGAGGGCACCTGGTGACCCCGCCCCCCTCTGACGTCATGGGGAAAGCCATCATGGAATTCCCCATGACGTCCCTGTGCGTCAGAGGGGGCGGGGTCACCAGGTGCCCTCCATTATAAAAGACCTGTCAGACGGAGCGGAGCCTCACACAGCGGGAGCCTCCCATTGCGCGGAGCGGCCCAAGAAGAGACAGAGACACCGACACCGACGCCGACGCCGACGGAAGAAGATGCCGGACGAGAAGGACGAGAAGACCAGCGCAAGAAGAAGCGGATCGGAGGAAGAAGAAAATGGAAGAAGAAGATGGAAGAAGATGAAGGAAGGAGAAGATGAAGAAACCGAAGGATGAAGAAAGAAGAAAGAAGATTTTAATAAAGGAATTGTCAAAGACTGTCTCCTGTCATTTTTACCATTTTTGCCACTTTTTTGGTGAAATGGTAGGGGTACTTTTGTACCCCCTTACCATTTCACACAGGGGGGGGCCGGGATCTGGGGGTCCCCTTGTTAAAGTGGGCTTCCAGATTCCGATAAGCCCCCCGCCCGCAGACCCCCACAACCACCGGCCAGGGTTGTGGGGAAGAGGCCCTTGTCCTCATCAACATGGGGACAAGGTGCTTTAGGGGTCTTAGACCCCCAAAGCATCCTCCCAATGTTGAGGGCATGTGGCCTGGTACGGTTCAGGCGAGAGGGGGGGCCGCTCTCGTCCCCCCTCTTTTCCTGCGGCCTGCCAGGTTGCGTGCTCGGATAAGGGTCTGGTATGGATTTTGAGGGGGACCCCACGCCATTTTTTTTGGCTAGGGTTCCCCTTAAAATCCATACCAGACCTCAAGGGTCTGGTATGGATTTTGAGGGGGACCCTACGCCATTTTTTTTTTTTGGCTGGGATCCCCCTTAATATCCATCCCAGACCTGAAGGGCCTGGTTATTGAATTTGGGGGGACCCCTACGCTTTTTTTTTTGTTTTTTATTAATGAATGACAGCTCTCTGTGTTACAGGAGCCATCAATTCATTAGCCGCGAGTGATTTAAATAGCTTTCTTCCTGCAAAAATGACACTTTTTTGCAGGGAAAGTTCTAAGCACAGGAAACCTGCCCCCCTTCACAGGCCACCTATAGACACCCCCCAGATGTGATACTGCAATGCTGTTCTAACAGCATGCACACACATATCCCCAGAAATAAAGCACATATTGTTGTCAGCAGTCAGCAGCACACTGACACGCTGACACTGTCTGAAACATAATATGCGAGGCCGCCGGCGCGGCGGCCTCTTATACCGTGGGGCGTGTACTAAAGCCCCTGAGCTATAATTGGCTACAGGCATCCTGCCTGTAGCCAATTATGGCTTTCCTCGCTGCCGGCGCTGTGATTGGCCAAGCATGCGGGGTCACAGTGCATGCTTGGCCAATCATCAGCCAGCATTGCACTGCGCGGGCCGCAATGCATTGCGGGGCCGCTCGCATCACACGAATTTGATGCGAGCGGCCCCAATAGTTCTGGGCTCGCCGAGCGAGCGAACACCCGGTGCTCGATTCGAACATGGGTTCGAATCGAACACCGGGCTCATCCTTACTGGTGACCCTGGTGATGACCATAAATACTTTTTCACTTTTTGTTTTGGCTATGGTATAGGAAGTGAAATGAAATCTCCCCAATGGGACATGGGTGGCAGAAAAAACTGATAGGGGTTATAACCCTCCCTTATTCTATTCAACAAAAAAAGTGCCTCTGGTGCTAAACTAAAAGTCCTATTAAAAGGTCATAAAACAGTTGTACACTAATGAAATCAGTCCTACAAATAGTTTATTCAGGACATGCACGCTGACAGTCCCCACTCGTAGCCACGCCTCATTGATGCATTTCACCTAGATTGGGCTTAGTTGTTTGGATGTCGGGCTGGAGGGGCTGAGTGGAAAATGTGGCAATGCCCTATGTGGATTTTTCTATTAAAAGTGTCTCTGTAAAGAAGAATGTAATACTTGGCCCTGTCTATTTCCTGATGACACACGCATGTGCGAAATGCATTGAAATACAAGCCTTATATAATATTTGCAGAGCTATCCCCCACAGCACCCGACTGGTGGAACACATGCCGGCCCTGGGTACAGCAATCAGATGGTGCAAGACATATCAGCTGGGAATCTGCACATATTGAAAGCTTGATTCTTCTGTAAATATTTGAGTGAATCTGTTTTATACTACACTACATATCATCTTCTTGTGGTCCCTCCTGGAGCGTTTATTGTAGTGGTACAAAGTGGAAGTGAGGAGAGAGGAATTGGCAGGAGGTTTTGGTCCTGTTCCTTTGAGAAGTGATTCTGTTTATTCCCTGCTTGATGGTCACTTGTTTGGCCGAAAAAATTTTGGTGAGCGCATATTTTCTTTCACACGTTTGGTGGACCACAGTATACTGAAGATTTGAGCACCATCATTTTAACGGAGTACGATGTCTAGTTGTTTCTTTATACACAGACTTTTTATGTTATGAAATACTTGCTTCTATTTCCAGCTGGAGCACTATTTTTATAATATTTGTAATTTAAGTAGTTGCACAAACATCTTTTAGGCTAATTTTAAGGGGCAGCGCTTCTCTTTGTTGATTTGTAATACTTAGCTCTAGTTCCATGCATGCTGCTCTATTGACGAGAAATTTCTTGCTAAGGCTTCCTCAGAAATCAATACTTCTCAGAGTGTTGCTCTCCTGTCCTGGCCCATAGCTCTCAGTGATTCTTCCAGACAATTTCTCAGTAATTGACAGCATTCAACAGTGCAAGCTTGATTTACTTTAAGGGAATTAACTTATTAAAATACAGTATATTGCGGACAATGACTGTGTCAAAGTAATATAGCCAAATAGATGGCAATAAGTGGGATATAGTCATAGCATTCAACATTAGGAAGTCATTAGGGCTCTCTCTGTTATGAAGGTGGTTTACTAGAGAGTTTTTAAATCCATAAAATATACTTTATTGAATTCCAAAACAACTTTCTTTAAAATGCTAATTCTGAATTCTGTTAACACAGGTGTCTACCAAACCTATATGTATATCAGAAAACGTAATTAATTAATACATACCTTATGCAATGTAGAGCTATTTCCTTTGAAAGCTGCCCACTTTTTCTTGTCTTTGCTGTATACCACAAAGAACTCAGTAATGTAATACTGGCTGAAATATTTATTAGCTCCTTGTGTTTTTATTCCAGAGATTAAATATGTTTGTTGTAAATCCACCTACATATAAAAAGAAAAGCAATGTTTTTCCAAAGAACTTTTACTGATTGTAGTAAATCTACACACTTTTATTTTAGCTTGAAGAACCTTGTAATTTTTATTGAGCTTTGAACTCCTTTGAGCTTTTTTGAGCATAAGCATTTTTTTCACAAACCCTCCCCATAACTTATTTTTTGTGTGTTTTCGTGCTTTTTCACATTTTTGCGTGTCTTTGGGAACTTATGCTGCGTACACACAGTCGGAATTTCCGAGAGAAAAATTCAGATGGGTGCTTTTCATCGTATATTTTACCAAAAATATGTAGAAGAATACGTATTGGCCTAAACTGAGGAAAAAAAAATTTTTTTATATATTTTTGGGGATATTTATTATAGCAAAAAGTCAAAAATAATGATTTTTTTTCAAAATTGTCGCTTTTTTTTTTGTTTATAGCGCAAAAAATTAAAACCGCGGGGGCGATCAAATACCACCAGAAGAAGGCTCTATTTGTGGGAAAAAAAGGACATCAATTTTGTTTGGGAGCCACGTCGCACGACCACGCAATTGTCAGTTAAATCGACGCAGTGCCGAATCTCAAAAAGTGGTCTGGTCTTAAGCCAGCAAAATGGTCTGGTCTGAAACTGGTTAAGCTGCAGTGTACATGAGCCCTTAAACCGTTGTTAAATGCAAATGGTAAAGTAAGCAAATTGAAAAGTTAAAGTGTATTCAAATACCAAAATATATGCTTTCAGGAGAGTTCACGGGAAGTGACAAGGACCCTGCATTTCTAAAAAGAATGACAGATATTTTTCAGTACAGAAAATGATCTTAGCCTGAAAAAGGGAAACTAATACAGTCACTACCGCTACTGTAAGGCCCCTTTCACACTGGGGCGGTGAGCCGCGGTGACGGTAAAGCAGCGCTATATTTAGCGCTGCTTTACCGTCGTTTTTACCGCGGTTTTCGGCCGCTCGCGGTGCGGTTTTACCCCCCGCGAGCGGCCGAAAAAGGGTTAAACACCCCCCGCAGAGCGCCGCCGTAGCGGTGCTTTGCGGCGGTATTGCCGCGGTTTTACCGCGGTCTCCCATTCTTTTCAATGGGAAGGAGCGGTATAGGAGCGGTGAACACACCGCTCCTATCCCGCTCCAAAGATGCTGCTAGCAGGACTTTTTTTTTTCATCCTGCTAGCGCACCGCTCCAGTGTGAAAGCCCGTCGGCTTTCACACTGGAGTTAAAGGGGCAGGATTTTTTCATGCGGTGAACAGGCGCTATTTTTAGCGCTGCACCGCATGAAAAACGCCCCAGTGTGAAAGGGGCCTTAGTATTAGAACGCTGCAATATATAAACTTTTGGGCATAATTATCCTTTTAAATGACAACCAAATCAAGTATACAGAGGTTACTTTACATATCCCAATATGCTTACTGTGCTGAAACTTCTGTAAATCTATGGGTTGCAGGACATTGCATCCTGAATATGCAGCTTGGCATTTGTAAATTCTGAGAACTATATTATGATGTAATTTCTGGTATTGGAAAGTTTTTTTTTGTACTAAGACTTGTGGTGCTGGGCAGGGCCACACAATAAAGATCTCAGGAGTAGGGCTTGATGCAAGTATGTATCTATGTGGATTACACTGTGTGAGATAGTGGAAGTTGTTCTTTAGGGCAGGGGTCTACAAACTTTATTAAAAAAGGGCCAGTTTACTGTCCTTCAGACCTTAGGGGGGCCGGATTGTGGCCAGTGGGAGTAAAAAATGCCCCAGTGTCCATGGGAGTAAACAATGCCCCATCATTGGTTTTAGTGGGAGTAATAGCGCCTCGTTGTTATCAGTGGAAGGAATAGTGCCCTATTGTTGGTATTAGTGGGAATAATAGTGCCTCATTGTTGATATTAGTGGGAGGAATAGCATCCCATCATTGATGTCTGTAGGAGAAATAGTGCCCCACCACTGGTGTCAGTGGGAGGAATGGTACCCTGTCCTTGGTGTTAGTTGTGGATAGAATAGTGCCCCAAGGGCCGGATAGAGGCAAGAAAATAACCACAGTTTGGAGACCACTGCTTTAGGGGTAAGTGAAATAATAAGGAAATTCATAAACTAAACACTATCTTTACAAGTATTGCATACAATTTCGAGAATACAATAAGTGTTTAGGCAAAGACTGTGTGGTGCTTGGCAGTAAAGATTTTCATGACAGTACAAAAAATAAGGGGTATAGGAGTAGTCCTTGATGAAAAAAAAAATTGAAGTAGTCCTTTAATTATATTTCCATTAAATGTGCCCAGAGATGTTTACCATTGTCTGTCTACTTTTATTCATGTGGTTTAAGAGCTTATTCATACAAGAACACAGTGTGGGAAACCAGTTTTCCATGCTTGTTTCCCGAACCGTGTTCAAAATGGACTGGGTGTGCAATCAGTTGCGGGTTTCAATGTAATCCTAGCAACACATCAAACACAGATCTCAAACACTGTGCATTTGCCTGCTTCTAATCGCTTGGTACCACAGATCAAAATCTAGTAAAAACTAGGGTACAAAGGAGAAAAAAAAATATAAATCCTATGGTATTACTTTTTACAGACTATGTCATACATATTATTTTTCTTATGATCTTAGTTATACTACAAGATCACTTCAGGAAAGCTGTCTAGGTATAATGCATACAACATATTTTTACGCAATTGCTAATTCTTCTAGCTTGTAGGGTACAGGATGCCCCAGGAAAAACACATTCAAAAGGTGTTGAAAACACATACCTGTAACCATGGCAATGAAGATGTATTCATGTGTGCACTCCAAGCATTGTATGAACCTGCATTGTTCAATCTTGCAAGTTTCGGCTCCCAGTAATCTATAGAATTAAATGGTAATGTGTGTGATAATAGGTAGTGTGGAACTGAAAAAATTACTACAACCTTTGTCTTTTACATTTTCATAAAATATTGTGATAATATGAAAATGTACTGTACCAGTTAATTAAAAAAAGAACAATAACCTAGATATTCATTTAAAAAGATGATCTAAATGTAAATGTCAGTGTGTATAGATGTTTGAACAATTTAAACCAGAAAACAGGCTTTGCTTCCTGCTGACCCCCCATTGTCTAACTGAATACAACAGACTCTCTGCACTCTCTAATGCTGTCAGAAACCCACAATGCAAAAAGTAGCCAGAGACCATCACTTCTGATTTCCTGGCAAACTGTAAATATCAGTCTTGAGCATTTACCACCAGGTGGTTGCAACTGTGCACTGCAACAACACCAGGCTGCAGCTGAAAACGAAGTGTCAATCTTTATACTGTAGGTGTAGCACCCTCCTAGCTAAGTTGCTATAGTTGAGGCAAATTAAGTGTTTGGCTCCCCTACAGCAGAGGAGCAGTGTTTAATTGCTTTTGGCTGTTTTGGGATCTGCTGGCTGCAGGCTCTGCTGCTTCCCCCATGGATTCTGGCAGGTTCCAGAATTTAGTGGGTGGAGGAGACATAACCTCACCTGCATATTCATACAGCCTCAGTCAATCCCTGGTACGAAAAGTGGCCAGCAGGGGGCTGGGGTATGCATAAATAGTATGGAGCCTGGAACAGCAGGGTCTATGTTCCTATGGGAAGAAGACCCAACTGAGGGCTGAGACCCTCTGGGCTGTTATCTGCAGACTAGAAGAAATCCATTTGGGTTCCAGCTCCAGCCAGAGTGCAGAGACCCACGTCCAGAGTCCCTGAAGCAGTGCAGAAGGTCTACAGAGGATCTAAATGACATCCAGTACCAAGGCTGGCTGGTACTACAAGAAAGCATTACAGTACCCAGAGCACAGTGAGTACTAGGAAAGAAAGGTGTGTTGGTGGTTCCGCGAGGTAGTCTAAATAATTAAGGAACTGCTGCCCCTACAGATACAGCCACCTGGGTGGAGTACAGGATATAATTGGGAGGGATGTAGGTATGGCGCTGTTCACATGTTATAAGGTGTATAAATTGCTGTGTGATTAAAATACATTTGAGTGTACAATGAGTCCTGTATTGGTATACACTACTCAAGCTAAAGTGTCTAGTGCTAAAAATTTTGTAAAAAATATAAAAATAAATAAAATAAGTATAAATTGACGGGTGCTCTTGTTCCTATGTGCTTCAACCTCTAAATTCGAAACATAATGGTCAAATGATACAATCCGTATACATAATTACAGTCTTTCAATACATGAAAAAAAAAAGTAAAATTAAAGAAATCCAATGAAAAAATTATTCCCAAACAAAGTGGCAGGTGCTTTTCAAAAGGTGACCATGGTGCTCTTCAATCTTTTGTGCTGGGGCTCTTTTTATACCCCTGTAGGAAATGCAATAACTGGAAATCCTCAGCCAACACAGGGGTATTGTGTATTCACAATATCTGCCACTGTGCAGCACTCTGTAGATCCATGGTATGCTTTTTTCCTTATACGATCCTTTATGCCTCCCACATGTAGAAGAATTTTATTAAATCAAAACAGTGGAGATATACTCACATTTACACTATATGTTAAAAGCAAGTAGAAAAAAATACAAGAAGCCGGGACAATCCACGATCCACGGCTCTGACCAGAAGTGACGCAAAGACGCTCAGTAACTGGAACGGCCATCTTTCTATCTATTAGGGACCAATAGATTGGTCCCTAAAGCCCTAGACCCACCAAAACAGATAAAAACAGATAAAAATGTTTAAGGAATTAAAGGGTTCTATAAATGTGGAAAATGCCTTCCATGTAGAGTCAGTAAGAAAACAGACAGAAAAAGAACAAGCTTTGCATCTACAGTCACAGGAAGAGGATACAAAATTAGGGAATTAATAACATGCACTAGCACCCATGTAACGTACATTATAAAATGCCCATGTCACAAACAATATGTGGGTAGAATGACGAGACCCATGTTTGTCAGAATTCGGGAGCACATAAACAACATAAGAAATGAATTCAATAAGCACAGCGTATCTAGGCATTTCAGAGACTATCATAGGAGAGATCCATCATGTATGTTTTTTTTATGCCATAGATAAAATAAAGGGCTATTGGAGGGGAGAGAATAAGAAAATAAAAATTTCACAAAACGAAACAAAGTGTATTTTCCTACTTGACACTCTCCAACCTGCAAGGATGAACATAGACTTAAATTGTTTCATCACCAATTTTTGAACGTAAAGATATCGAAGTTCCCATATATGATCAAATATATAGGTATAATCCCTAACAGAACGTAGCCTATATGATATCTTCCACACATTTTATGGCATTCTTACAGTGCCTTCTGAACAAAGTTGCAATGTCTGTTTAGTAACGATAGGATTTGCAATATATTGCATTTTAGACCTACCCAAACTAAAGTTTATACATACTATTACAAAATTATTAATAAGACTAATCTCCAAAGCTCTAGGTCCATTAACGTTTTCAAAATGTAAAAAAAATGTTTTTAAGGGCTGGGCAATATCTAATATTTCTTATATTTGTTTATGTTTTTACATCTTTTGAAAAAAAAATATATCTTGTAAGGTAACACACTTTTAAAAATATATTTGGTTCATATTGAATTTATTATGATAATTCATCATAATCTTATATATATATATATATATATATATATATATATATATCATATATATATTAAATATATATATATATATATATATTTTATATTTATATATAATGTATATATATTTCATCAGATTGCTTTAAATAGCATGATGTTTTTTTTTTTTCATTTTTGAAATGGCAGGGATTTTCTGTTATGTACAACGTAGATCGGTGTTGTATATTTATAGCATGTGGTGACCCCCCTATCACCAATCTAATAGACTTCTGGCCAGTACAACCATGGTTTAACTAAATTTACCATTAATTAAATTCACCCACTCATGATAATATGGTGAGGCATGTGCAGTCTGACTAACCAAAAATGGCTTCTATCACGTGATCGGGTTAATCTGGGTCACCATCTGCTATAAAAGGATAGGAAGTGTGGCAAGATGGCCACTCCAGATGATGAAATGCGTAGGGTGGAGTTACTGAGCATCTTTGCGTCACTTCCTAGTCAGAGCCGTGGATCGTGTTGTCCCGACTTCTTGTGTTTTTTCTAATTGCTTTTAACATACAGTGTAAATGTGAGTATATCTCCACTGTTTTGATGTAATACATTTTTTAAAAAGTGTATTATGCTATGGGCGCTTTCTTCTTCTACATATGGGAGGCATAAAGGATTAGGAAAAAAGCATACCATGGACCTACAGAGTGCTGCACAGTGGCAGATACTGTGAATGCGCAATACCCCTGTATGGGGTGAGTATTTCCAGTGAGTGTATTTCCTACGGGGGCACTATAAAGAGCACCAGCACAAAAGATTGAAGAGCACTAGTGTCAACTTTTGAAGAGCACCTGTCACTTTGGGAATAATTTCTTCATGCAATTTTTTTCAAAAAAACTTTTTTTTAATTTTACATTTTTTTTAGGTATTGAAGGACTGTAAATATGTATACAGATTGTATCATTTGACCATTATGTGTCCATTTTAGAGGTTGAAGCACATAGGAACAAAAGCACCCGTCACTTTGAATTTATACTTATTTTATTTATTTTTCTATTTTTCACAACATTTTTAGCACTAGTCACTAACTTGAGCAGTGTATACCAATACAGGACTCATTGTACACTCAAATTTATTTTAATCACACAGCAATTTATACACTTTATAACACCTTAACAGCGCCACACCTACATCCCTCTCAATTATACAGTAAGTACTAGACTTAAGGATCCTAGAGACTGTCTTTGTCACCTTTGGGAGAGCCCACTACAGTGGTTAACTCAGGTTATACCTTCACAATGGAATCCCTTAAGTCAGAGGCGTATCCGATTAACTCAAAATTTGTTTATTTTTATTTATTTCTTTATTTGTTGTTTGTTTTTTTTTAAACTGGCAAATGCATTTTGAGTTTATCGGATTTACTCTATGAGTGCCCGCTTTTATTATTAATTCCATGTGGATATCCTATTAAACGCCATGGAGCAGGAGGTCATACTGATTATTGGGAAACCAGGATCGGAGGCTACATGCTCTTTACACCTGCAGGGGTAGGGGTTTCTGGTGAGTGCATAAACCTAAGGGGCTCCTCTATCCCTTTCAAACTTTATCACCGTTCCCTTGTACTACATTTGCTGAATGCAGCGAAAATGTGCATACCTGCGCTTTGGAAATCTCCTAATCCACCGACAATTGCGGATTGGCTTAGTCGCATTTCAAAAATTGAAGAAATGGAGAATTTGATTCACCAATCTAAAGACTCCCCCTCCAAATTCAGTACCGTATGGTCCTGTTGGCACCACTTTACCACCACGGATGAATACAGACATTTCCGATCTCCTTGTCTTCCCAGACCCCCGAACTCCCTGAGCCAGGACTAATGCTTCAAATCTGCCCCGACAGGTTCGCTTCAACCCTTCCCCCTTTCCCGATAAATGACACCTCTTGACCTTTGGTGCGGGCTGCCCAAGGCTATCTCCCTATAACGTGGGTCCACACCCTTCCCGTCCTACCTCCCACCCCCGCTGCTTTCCGCAATGCCTTCTCTTACCTCACTCCAGGTTTGCCCGTGCCTTTCTACTGTCATACACCGGAGAATGCTTGTGGTCCGAGACCGCATTCCCGACATTGCTACAACCTCACTCCTAGAGTTAGGAACGGGTATAGTGTTCACCCCCGTTTATCCCTTTGAGGTTTTTCTTGTTTGCCCAGCGCTTAGTATTATGCTAGTATTTTACTGTAGCTTATCTATACTACTCGCCAATGAGGCCCCTGCCCTTCCATTAGCGTTAGCTCAATAGTTCTTGGGTACAAGGATTATTCGCGCGAGTTACAATACAATCCTGCCTTAGATATATTGCTTAGGAAACTTATCTGTTCTGCTTTACCTGCAGTGTTCCAATCGCTTGATGTTTACCTGTAACATACACTACGTTGTATGCATTGACTGTAAAATTGCTTGTTGTTATTACAATTTTCAATAAACTTTTCTTGGAAAAAAAAAAAAAATAAATAAACCTAAGGGGGTGCACGGAAAAGTCACTTCATTCATTTTCTGCATGGAAATTGTGATAAATCGTTATCACTTGGAATTTGCACAAGTCACTTTTGGGAATATGGACTTTTATTGTGGATAGTTTTTTATATTACAGAATTGGACTCAATATTGTCTTGATTTTTCCACATATATTTTTTTCACACTGTATATGGTTGTTTATATTTATGACACCTATCTATTATATTAGCTATCAAATAGATGGAAAAAGACACATATGCATAAATATAATTTCAGAATATCGTTAAAATAACAATTATATACAACAATATACATTAGGGTGAGTCATGCCAATCACATCGAAGGTAACCAAAATCAGAGCATCACAGTATATGAACGGGAGACATGCAAACCAAAATGCTATGGGGGCGTGCATAATATAGTAACATGTGTATATAAAAATAACTTTTTGTTTATAATATAGAGAAATTGGCGCACATTGAAATAGGTAGGTGGAGTGCAAAGAAAATCTTGTGAGGGCCCTAAAAAAAGCCCCACAAATAATAAAAAAAATTATACTATTTCAAAAACAAAAATAACAAGCACAAAGACTTACTTGAAGATTTGGAGTAAATATACTTATCAAAAAACATGCAAGAACAGCACGGTAGCAGTGATCACGGGAATATACTAGGCCAATTGATGGGAAAAAAAATTGCAGGGTTGATAGGTCCTTACGGTAAGTAAAGGGTAACAAGTATCTATGAATACCTATAAATAGGATATCGTATAATGAAAGAATTTTTTTTAAAAAGGCACAAAAAAAGCGACTTGTAATGACTAGAGCAATGAACTATATTAAATAGATATGGCAAAGCCAGCAATAATAATTCTCACCAGGTAGATCCAAAGATGGCAGGTATAGAGGCTCAGAGTATGAAGCAGATCAGGGGGGATTTTAACGATGGCAAGTATTACTAGGTAATACAAAAACGCCAAATATAGTGAATAGCTCGATCGTATCAAATTAGTCCCCCATACTGATCGATAGCCATGAGATTAATGCCAGACAAAAGGAGATTCCTCAATGTAAGGGTTTTGAAAGATGGAATCTAAAATGAAAGGTATGTATAATTACTACATACGTTTCATTTTAGATTACATCTTTCAAAACCCTTACATTGAGGAATCCGCATCTTCAAGTAAGTCTTTGTGCTTGTTATTTTTGCTTTTGAAATAGTATAATTTTTTTTAATTATTTGTGGGGCTTTTTTTAGGGCCCCACAAGATTTTCTTTGCACTCCACCTACCTATTTCAATGTGCGCCAATTTCTCTATATTATAAACAAAAAGTTATTTTTATATACACATGTTACTATATTATGCACGCCCCCGTAGCATTTTGGTTTGCATGTCTCCCGTTCATATACTGTGATGCTCTGATTTTGGTTGCCTTCGATGTGATTGGCATGACTCACCCTAATGTATATAATTGTTATTTTAAACAATATTCTGACATTATATTTATGCAGATTTGTCTTTTTCCATCTATTTGATAGCTAATATATATGCTCCTGAAGAAGCGCTACACAGCGCATAACATGTAGAACACAACTACCTCTGTATATTATCATACTGCCTATCTGCTATTGAACCGTACTCATGGACATCAATACTTTATGGAATGATCTTGTCTTTCATCTCTTTGTACTGTAGTAGACATTTTGTTTCATGCAGTAGCGGTATTGTATGTTACCTTATATATTACCATTAATGTGGATTTTTTAAAGTATGTATAATTTATGTGATTTATTAAAATAAATATATTTGGTATTAAATACCTGTTTTGACTGTGCCTAAAAAGTCCAAGTCCCATTTCTCTTTTTCTCAAAATCATTAGGATGTGGCACTATATATTATCCCTGTATCCACAGTATCACACTGTGGTTTGATACAGTTAAATATTTCAGGATTCAGGGTATGTCTGCAATGTTACAGGCTGGCCCAGCTTCCTTAAACCAGTGGGATTTAAGTATGGACCTCAAAAGGTGCTGTTGAGGAGAAAGCTGATTTGGAAACTGCAGTAGAAGCCACAATGGCTATGGTGCAGCAGGAATCTTGATAGAATCATAATCAGAGAGAGAAAGAGGGAAAAAATCTCCAGAGGAAGAATCATTATTTTTATTATTATACAGGATTTATATAGCGCCAACAGTTTACGCGGCGCTTTACAACTGGAGGGTAGACAGTACAAATACAATACACATTAATACAGTAGGAATCAGAGGCCCTGCTTCTTAGAGCTTACAATCTAAGAGGGAAGGTCAAGAGATACAAGAGTTAATAACTGCGGGTGATGTGCTGATTGATAAGATAAATGTACAGCTGTTAGGTGGGGGCCAGATAGGGTTCTTTAAAGAGATGAGTTTTCAGGGATCGTCTGAAAGTGGATAAAGTAGGAGAAAATCAGACGGATTGGGGTAGAGCATTCCAGAGGATGGGAGAGGCTCTGGAGAAGTCCTGAAGGCGAGCATGGGATGAGGTGACAAGGTAATTTGAGAGCAGGAGGTCTTGGGAGGAGCGAAGAGAATGATTAGGTTGGTATTTTGAGACTAAGTTAGAGATGTAGCTGGGGGCCAGGTTGTGGATGGCTTTGTAAGTTATAGTTAGTATCTTGAATTTAATTTGGTGACTGAGTGGCAGCCAATGGAGGGATTGGCAAAGGGGTATAGCAGACGCTGAGCGGTTTGTGAGGTGGATGAGCCTGGCAGCAGCGTTCATGATGGACTGAAGTGGGGATAGCCTATTTAGAGGTAAGCCAATGAGGAGGAAGTTGCAGAAGTCGAGGCGGGAGATGACCAGGGAGTGGATTAGAAGCTTTGTGGTGACATTGGTTAGGAAGGGGCGTATCTTGGAGATGTTGCGGAGGTTGAGGCGGCAAATTTTGGATAGCGATAGGATGTGGGGCCGAAAGATTAATTTCGAGTCCAGGATTACACCTAGGACCTTAGCGTGGGGGGGGACACGTTGATAGTTGAGCCGTTGATATTGACAGAGAAATCAGGGGAAGCGGCACCCGAGGGAGGAAATATCATGAGCTTGGTTTTGGATAGGTTAAGTTTGAGGAAGTGATGTGACATCCAGGCTGATATGTCTGCTAGTAAATTGGTAATGCGTGAGGAGACAGATGGAGAGAGCTGGGGGGTGGAGAGATAGATTTGGGTGTCATCAGCGTAGAGATGATATTTAAAGCTGTGGGAGGCAATCAACTGACCCAGGGAGGTGGTGTAGATTGAGAAAAGGAGAGGTCCAAGAACAGAACCTTGGGGGACCCCAACGGAGAAGGGAAGAGGAGAGGAGGAAGTAGAGTTGTAAGTGAAACTGAAGGAGCAGTGGGATAGGTAGGATGAGAACCAGCAAAGAGTACAGTCACTGAGACCAAAGGAGTGCAGTTTATTGAGGAGCAGGGGATGGTCCACTGTGTCAAAGGCAGCAGAGAGATCCAGGAGTATTACAGAATAGTGTCCACTGGTTTTAGCTGTTAGTAGGTCATTTTAGATTTTAAGGAGAGCAATTTCCGTGGAGTGTTGATGGCAAAATCCGGACTGAAGGGGATCAAGAAGTTTATTCATGGTCAGATGGTCGCTTAGTTGGTTGTAGACCAGTCTTTCAAGAAGTTTGGAGGAGAAGGCGAGTAAGGAGATGGGACGTAGGTTGTTAAGATTGGTGGGGTCCAGTGAGGGCTTTTTAAGTATGGGGGTGACTAGCGCATGTTTTAGAGAGTTTGGGAAGATGCCACAAGAGAGGAAGAGGTTGAAAATGTGACTTAGAGTGTATAATTGAGTCAGAGGGTGAATGAAAGCCTCTGTCAGTAGAGTACACCTAAGAACATTAACAAACAACTGAGACTAGCTGGGGAGGGGGAGAGATGTCCCTGCAGCCTTCTCTTTTTGCCAATGTCCAATAATCTGAAGGCAGCTGCATTTAAGCCAATGGTAATAACTAGGGATGAACTTAACATCCCCCGGTTTGGTTTGCATCCAGAACATGCGAACAAATCGAAAGTTTGCGCGAACATTCGAACACCGTTAAAGTCTATGGAACTCGAATGTGAGAAATCAAAAGTGCGAATTTTAAAGGCTAATATACAAGTTATTGTTCTAAAAAGGGTTTGGGGACCCGAATCCTGCCCCAGGGGACATGTATCAATGCAAAAGAAAGTTTTAAAAACAACCGTTTTTTCGGGAGCAGTGATTTTAATGATGCTTAAACTGAAAAAATAAAAGTGAAATATTCCTTTAAATATAGTACCTGGGGGGTGTCTATAGTATCCCTGTAAAGTGGTGCGTGTCTTCCATATTTAGAACAGTCCCTGCACAAAATTACATTTCTAAAGGAATAAAAGTCATTTAAAACTGCTTGCGGCTGTAATGTAATGTCGGGTCCCGGCAATATGGATGAAAATTATTGAGAAAAACGGCATTGGTAACCCCCAGTCCATTACCAGGCCCTTTGGGTCTTGTATGGATATTAAGGGGAACCCTGCACCCAAATTAAAAAAATAAAAAGGCGTGGAGACCCCAGCCCCTATATACTCTGAACAGCAGTATACAGACGGTCCAAACAAGACAGAGACTGTAGGTTTGTTCTTAAGTTGAATCTTTTTGTAATTTGGAACAGGTACATTTTTTAAGTGTAGCTCCAGCCAAAAAATCTATTTTTAAGCTTTTTGGATAAGGGAAGGGTAAATAGGGAAGGGTTATCATCACCCCTGTAACATTTGTTTTGCTGTCTGTGCCCCTGTTCAGAAGATTTCACCTCACTTTCTGTCCCAATGACAATTGGATTTTGAAAATGTGGGTTTTTAGGGAAACAAGGATTGGTGATAATAAAGCATCAGTGGAGACACATTTTCCCATATTAACTCTTACAGGAGAGAATTTCCCTTCCTAGGGGTAGATTTCCTCTCACTTCCTGTTGTCTCCCTCCGTTTGTAAGTAGGAGTTGTTTGTAAGTCGGATGTTTGAAAGTAGAGGACCGTCTGTATATACTATATGGCCTGCCCTATATACTCTGCAGAAATTCGGGCCTTAGGTGTTGGTGGTACCAGAACACTGTAAGCCCTCACAGTTACTCTTGGTGGGCGCTGGAACGGGCCCTGCTGTGAAATATTATATCAAGAATTGTAATTACATGCCACTGTTGAACAGGGGCATAAAAATTGGGCCTTTGGTGGTGGTGCCACAACACTTTAAGCCCTCACAGTTACACTAGTTGAGCGCAGGAACGAGCCCTGCTGCAAAATATTGCAGCAAAAATTTTAATTACAAACATCTGTTAAACAGGGGCAGAAAAATTGGGCTTTAGGCACTGGTTCTGGTGGCACAACACTGCAACCCCTCACAAATACTCTAGTTGAGCGCAGGAACGAGCCCTGCTACAAAATATTACAGCAAAAATTGTAATTACATGCCCCTGTTAAACAGGGCAGAAAAATTGGGCTTTAGGCACTGGTGCTGGTGCCCAGAATCAAAAATGTTCTTAGAATCAACATGAACCAACATGAACATTGAGGAATAGGGTAGTCACTCAGCATAACAGGATAGTCACTCAGCATCAGCATAAGCAGTCCTCAAGGGATCTCACATTCATAAAAAATGAATTGGTTACATCAGCATCAGGTGCTTGGTAGCTGGTGATACAAGACTGATTCACTTTTATGAAGGTGAGCCGATCAACCAAGTCTGTGGACAGGCGCACACGGTGATCGGTTACAAAGCCTTCAGCAGCACCGAATGTGCATTCAGAGAACGCTGGATGCAGGACAGGCCAGTAGCTCAATTGCATACTGTGCAAGCTCTGGCCAGTGATCCATCCTCAAGACCCAGTAACCCAGTGGATTTTCAGTTGGAAAGGTCTCCAAGTCTGCTCTTGCCCAAAGGTATTCCTGCACCATGTAAATCAGACGCTGGCGATGGTTGCTGGAACCGTTGAGACCTTGGGGCTGCGGACTAAAAAATTGTCTAAACGCATCGGTCAGATGGCCACCTTCTCCAACGCTCCTTCTGTGACTGACCGAAGCCTCAGCAACACGTTGTCCAGGAAATTGCAACCTCCCAGGCTCTGGAAACGCATTGCACAAACCTTTCTGCAAGGCCACCCAAAGATGTTTCATCCTCTGCTCCCTCTGCGAAGGCTGGATAAGTTCCACAACCTTACCTTTGTAACGTTGATCAAGAAGGGTTGGCAGCCAGTACTGATCCCTCTCCTTGATACCACGATACTGAGAGTCCTTTTTCAGGCTTTGCAGGATCAGGGAGGCCATGCAGCATAGGTTTGCTGACGCATTCGGCCCAGAGTCCTCTGGGTCACTAAGGACGACATGATCCACAGCCATCTCCTCCCAGCCACGTACAAGTTCATGGGTTTCTGGGGACTGAAAACGATCCCTTGAAGACTGATGCTGAGTGCCAGGCTCCACCTCCGTGCTGACACAATCCTCCTCCTCTTCTTGTGTGCTAGGCAGACCCGCAGGAATACTTTCTGGATAAAGGGGGCCTTGAGAGGTAAGGAAGTCCTCCTCTTCCTCCCTCAGTTCTGCCTCAAGTGCCCTGTCCATTATTCCATGCAGCGTGTGCTCCAACAGCAAAACAAGAGGGCCAGTATCACTGATGCATGCACTGTCACTGCTCACCATCCTCGTGGCCTCCTCAAATGGTGACAGGACAGTGCATGCATCCTTGATCATTAGTCACTGGCGTGGCGAAAAAAAAGCCAAGCTCCCCTGACCCTGTCCTGGTGCCATACTCGCACAGGTACTCATTGATGGCCCTCTGGTGCGTGTGCAGCCGCTGCAGCATTGCCAACGTTGAGTTCCACCTGGTGGGCATGTCACAGATGAGGCGGTTCTTGGGCAGGTTGCATTCCTTTTGAAGGTCAGCCAGCTGAGCACTGGCATTATATGACCGGCGGAAATGCCCACAGACTTTCCTGGCCTGCCTCAGGAGATCCTGTAAGCCACGGTATCTGCACAAGAACTTCTGAGGGCGGAGAGGAGGTTGGTACCTGTGACAGACCTAGCCGGGACAGAGGCTGTTGGAGGGGACTGAATGTGAGCCTATTGCCTTGTGATTACGGGCCCTGGCATTTGGGAGAACGGTGCTCTTTGTGAGCTGTATGCCTGGGGACCGCTCAGCTGGTTTTACTTGGATTTAGGTCCATGCTGGCCCCCCAAGACACATAGACTGGATATATATGTATATAGAATGTGTGTTGTCCCAGGCATTATGGGACACACACTGTCAGATGCTACACCAGCCAGCCTGTCTGTTGCCTTGTGTAATGTAGATGAGGCTGGTCTGGCTTGTAAGGGAGTATTCCACACAATGTTGTTGTGCTAATTAGCCCTGTGTTAATGTTTATGGTAATGTCTGTTGAATAGTCATTCAAATTAACTAGGAGCCTTAAAGTCTGACCCTGAAAAGTCTTCTCTCAGTCAACTAGTCTGGGTCAATGATTAAGATAATTAGCTCATGCTAATTAGGTTAGCTTTTAGTCATCTGGCTATATATATGTGTGTGAAATGTCAAATAAAGAATTCCTGATGTACTCCAAGAACTAGTGCTGTCTAATTCTTGGGGGTTCCTATAACCAGATCCATTGGACTCATGTTCCAGGACTTAGGAAGCATTTACGGCGGACACCTTGAATACAGGATCAGTCACAGTACCATTGTCGCAAACCACCATTCCTGGCTAAAGCTGGCGTGGCATCAACCACCTCTGAACCTGCCCCTGCAGAGCTGCCAGAATTTCTGCCCCAGTGCGGGCTCCTGTCCCCTAAGCAAACCAACTCAAGCACTGCATGGCATCTTTTTGCCTGAGTGCTTGCGTAGCTCCTAGAACGCCTACAGAGCACCGCTGGTTCCGAGGACAAATCTGCACAGGAAGAGTCCATAGAAGAAGAGGAGGGGGGTGGAGGAGAGAGGTGTGGCAGAATCACCACTACCAGCATTTTGGAGGCATGGTGGTGGAACAAGCTCCAACATTCTTGCACCATGTCATGCATCCTTCCCAGCTTCCAGCAGGGTTAACCTGTGTGCCGTGAAAGACAGGTAACGTCCCTGTCCATGCCTGCTGGACCATGATTCAGCGATAATATGCACCTTACCACTGACCACCCTGTCCAACGAGGCCAAGACATTGCCTTCCACATGCCGAAATGGTAGAGAGCCGGAATGGCCTTCCGAGAAAAAAAAAGGTGGTTGGGAACCTGCCACTGAGGTACCGCACATTCCACACATTCTCGAAAGGGGGCAGAGTCTACCAGCTGAAAAGGCAGCAGTTGGAGTGCTAGCAATTTAGCCAAACTAGCATTCAGCCACTAAGCATGTGGATGGCTGGGACAGAATTTTTTTTGACGGTTTAGCAGCTGGGGTAGGGAAATTTGCCTGCTACAATCAGATTTAGGTGTACCATTAGCAGATTGCCGCAAGTGCCTGGGACACCTAATTCTACACCTTCATTCCTCTCAGTGCAGGTCTATGAGAGGACTGAAGGTATAGTGGGGTTGGAGATCTCAGCTGATGAGGAGCCAGAAGAGGTCTGCATTGTTTTTTGGTGTGGGTCTTTTAAGTACTGTTGCCAACGGACTGCATGGGAGGTCGACATATGTCTGGTCAAGCATGTGGTGCCCAAGCGGCTGCTGTTTTGGCCACGCTTGATACGCTTCAGACATATGTTGCAAACAGCAACGGTGCGATCTGCTGCACACGTCTCAAAAAAGGCCCACACCAAAGAACTTTTGAAAAAACGTGCAGTCAGCAGTGCCCTGCACATGCGGAGCTCTGCGGTGTGATGCAGTCGGTTGGCTGTCCTTAAGCTGGCCCCTGAAGGGCATCCTGCCTCATTGGAGATGTGCCTCCTCCTCTCTTCTATCAGGCACCCACGTAGAGTCAGTGACCTCATCATCCCCTCCCTTCTTGCCACTGGAGCAAACTTGGCAGTATGCTGCAGTTGGGGGAACATGACTGCCAGTTTATTGTCCTTCTTGGGCACCCCCTCTCTCTGTGCTCAGGTTACTGCCTTCATCCTCAACCTGTGTACCATCATCGGAGCCTTCAAAATGCTGTGCATCCTCCTGCAGCATGTACCCGACACTGTGGTCTAACAGTTTCGGGGGACTACTGGAGCGACTGATGCCATTGAGCCAATGGAATAGGCTGCTTTGGCAGCTGCATTGGCAGCCAAACTTGTCTTAGCCTGGGTGACAGAGGATGAGGACGACTTTGTGATCCACTCTACCAACTCTTCTGCATGTTGTGGCTCAACACGACCAGCTGTCGAAAAAAAGGACAAGCGTGCCCCACGGCCACGTGCTGAGGATGCACCATGTCCACGACCAGCACTGTTGGCTGTAGACAGAGCCTGCTTGCCCTCTTTCAGTGGCCTGTGAGCATCTGCCTTTCCTTGGTGGCCTTCCAGACATGCTGTAAAATTGGATTACCAAAACACCACCTGAAGTTTACTAGAAAAATTACACCGGGAATGGCCTGCAGTCAGGTATAGGATTGGCTAGACTAGAATGCAGTGGATATATATGTAGGAGACTGTATATATATTTATGCACTGCAGATCACTGAATCACCTGCCTGCCTGCCTGAAAGTGTCTTTGAAAACGTACACCAGGAACTGCCTGCAGTCAGATATAGGCTTGGCTAGACTGGAATGCAGTGGATATATATGTTGGAGACTGTATATATATATATATATATATATATATTTAATGCACTGCAGATCACTGAATCACTTGCCTGCCTGCTTGAAAGTGTATTTGAAAACGTACACCAGCAATGGCCTGCAGTCAGATATAGGCTTGGCTAGACTAGAACATAGTGGATATATATATGTAGGAGACTGTATGTATACAGTATATATATATATATATATATATATATATATATTGTATGCATTGCAGATCACTGAATCACCCGCCTGAAAGTGTATTTGAAAACATACACCAGGAACTACCTGCAGTCAGATATAGGCTTGGCTAGACTAGAATGCAGTGGATATATATGTAGGAGACAGTATATATATTTTATGAGATCTAGATAAACTGATAAACTGGATACAGTGTATACATACACACACATATATATATATATATATATATATATATATATATATATATATACACACACACACACAAAGCTGGGATGTGTATATATATATGTATATATATATATATATATACACACACACACACACTGCAGCTAACTGAATCACACACACACACACACACACACACACACACACACACACCAGTCTGACTGTATTTATATATATATATTAAATACACTGCAGCTAACTGAATCAACTGCCTGCCTGAAGTATATTAGAAACAGTACAGCAGGAACAGTCTGCAGTGAGATCTAGCTAACTGAATAAACTGCCTGCTCAAAGTAAATGAAATGACTCTCTCTCTCTCTCTCTCTCCGCCAGTAACACACTACACAAGGCCGACGTACAGGTGGCCTTATATAGTGTGGGGCGTGGACTTAACCCCGAGCCATAATTGGCTCTTTGCCAATCATCAGCCAGCAATGTACTGCGATGACGCAGTGCATTATGGGGCATCACGTGCCCCATAATGTTTGATCTTTGTCGAACGATCAAAGAGCCGATGTTCGAGTCGAACTCATGTTCGACTCAAGCTCGAAGCTCATCCCTAGTAATAACCTGCGTTCTGCACTTTATGACAAAAAATTAGTTCTGCTAATATTTTCTTTTTATGTCATTTTATGTATTCTTATCAGTTGCTACTTTGTGAGACAGCCTAGATCCACACTGGTGCAAAGCGGGGAACGGCATGTGATTTTGGACAGGAATCGCACCTCATTCCTGTTCAAATCACAAGCAATTTTTTGAAGTGCGATTTGAGTCCATTCATTTTGCATGGCTCAATTCGCACCGCACCCACACGAAAAAGGTACAAAAACTTTTTTTGTCACACTGGAATCAGATCACATGGGTGTTCACACCCATGCAATTCGATTCTGCCAATCACACTGTGTTTTGCAAACCATTTTTGGGGTGTCGTTAACTTGACATTGAAACCTGCAGCGGTTCGGATGAACAGAGTGAGAATGTGATGCGGTGCGGCAAACACACAGGAATCGCTGCAAATCCAACACCTCATTAGTGTGAACCTAGGCTGAAAGATCATTTTCATTACACCAAAAATACTTCTACAACCAAAGCACCTTTTTAATTGCTCTTCAATCATACATTAAAAAATCCCATAACTAAACCTTAAAAACTTTATGTAAAATTATTTTTAGCTTTGGATAAATGGAGTAGTTAGGACTAATGTAAGTTTTTTTTTTCTTTGATGTTGTTGTCTGTGTTCTGTTGGGGCGTTTTCCCTTTAAATCCCATTCAGGATACACAGGTGGACTTCAGAGGCAAACTCCCCTCTTAAAAAAGGGAATATCCAGTCTTAGAAAAGGTGTCTCCATTGGAAGATTTCCCTGTACCTTCTTTCCAACATTTGGATTTACACCACCTTCTGTACCAGACACAGTAGTCACCAGGGGAAAATATAGTGAGTAATTATCCCCAGTGGGAACACTAAGAGCAGTTAAGACTGGACAGAAGTCCTAAGCCTTCCGTATTCTATTAAAAACTAAAAATATAAAGTTTGGACTTTACATAGATTTAAGACTTTTTACATTACAAAAAAAAAAGATTTTACTTACCAATGTAATGTGATGCAGTGATCTGATTATCGGATATCAGTCTGCTTGCCATGCCAAGAGGAAAGTTACATTCTGGAAAATTAAGTAATTTTTTATGTACAAAAATTTAAGCCAGTGCCAAAGGCAAAGATGTTCAATAACCGTAAGCAACTGCATTTTACCTTTCTTTTAGATTAAAGACACTACCTTCAATGGGCCTCATAATAATTAAATTGCTTTACGGCTGATTCATACAGTAAAATGATTCACCTGATCATCTCCACCCTTTATTTCTCCTTACCTGCATTTGCAATGTTGAATATTGCTTGCATTCCTGCTTGCTGATATTCTGCCACTTCCGTATCAAGCTGCCAAAGACCAGGTTTTGCAGGACGCATTTCAACTGTTGCAAATGAACCTTTTAACATGATTCAATAGACACGATTAATAATTTTTTACTTTCAGAATTATAGATGAGCTAACAGTAATAAACCATCACCAGTGAAGTATAAAACCCAAGCACAAAAATGTAATATTTTGTAGCTTACCAGTACTTAAAAAGTGATTGTTATTTTTATATATAAAAAAAGACTTTACAAACATGTTATACTTTCCTGCTCTGTGCAGTGGATTTTCACAGAGAGGTCCAGATCCCCCTTTTCTCGGGTCCCTCTTCTGTGCTCCTCTCCCCTCCATCCTGTTCCCTGCCCCCACAGCAAGCAGCTTGCTCTGGGGGCACTCAAGCCGAGTCCCAGCTCTATTCAGACACGGAGTCCCAACCCATTCCCGTCCCCTCTCTCTCCTGATTGGCTAGCTGATTGACAGCCAATGGTGCTGCTGCTGTGTCTCAGCCAATCAGGAGGGAGAATCTTGGATTGGTGAGAAACTCATGGACATTGCTGCAGAGAGGGACCTCGGGTAAGTATTAGGGGGCTGAGGGGGCTGCTGCACACAGAAGGCTTTTTATCTTAATGCATAGAATGCATTAAGAAAAAAAACTTTCTGCCTTTACAACAACTTTAAGTGTGATGACTGATTTTTTTTATCTTTTTTTACACTTCTATATTATTTCCTGGATGGACCTTAGGTTTTAAAAGCCAGTAAAATGCATGAAGAAGTTCACCAGCTGACCTCATTATCACACACAGTGCACCTGCTCTCACCCCTACAGCAAATGGATCCCATTCACCTCTGCAGGTACTTGCATTTCCAATGCAATCAGTGATCACTGTTCTCTCTAAATACTCAGCCATCAATTTTTTTCCACTTTACCGTCATCTTGCATAGATCTTTCATTTGGCAGAGTGTGCAGGTGCTGAATGATCAGATAACAGTCTATGTGGATTGAGTTGTAGCATTGAAAATGGTAGAAGTGTGTCTTGGAAGTATGTAAAGCTCACCATATACTATACAATCTGATTGTACAATCTCCTTTAGAGCTACCATGAGCTATGTATTTCAAGGGCCTGCTTAACAACTTCCCACCTGGCCACTGTATATATACGGCCGTGTGGGAGCCGTCTACTTCTGATAGGACGTTCCGGAACGTCCTTCAGAAGTAGCGGGATCGTGCACGCGCGTGCCGGCGCAGCGGCGCGATCCCGATGCACTCGTGTCACCCGGACACGGCGCATCTCGGATCGGCAGGAGGGCTCGCTGATTGGCCCTCCTGATCACATGACGCCGTGTCGAATCACAGCCGTCATGTGATGTAAGCAAACAGCCGGTTGCTAGGCAATCGGCTCTCCTCTCCTCACACGGAAGTCGTCGGTGAGGAGAGGAGAGCGGATCGCTGCAGCCGGCTGGTGATCAGTGAGTATTAGCTGTTTTTTTTTTTATAGCTTTTTACTCACTGATCACCAGTGTAGTGTCCCCACAGTGTAAACACACATGTCCCCACAGTGTAAACACACATGTCCCCAAAACACACATGTCCCCAAAACACACATGTTCCCAAATAAAAACACATGTCCCCAAATAATAAAAAACATGTCCCCCACATATGTCCCAGTAAAATAACATGTGCCAATGATTATCTGCGTACATATGTCCGTGATCACGCGAACCAATTATTATACACTTAACAAAATTTTTTTTACTAAAAACATGTAGCAGAATACATTTTGGCTTAAATTTATGACAAAATTTGATTTTATTGGATTTCTTTTAAAAAAGAAAGGAGAAAATATTGTTTTGTTTTTCAAAATTTCCGCTATGTTTTCGCTTATATCGCAAAAAATAAAAAACAGAGTCGCGAATAAATACCACCAAACTAAAGCTCTATTTGTGCGAACAAAATGATAAAAAATTCATTTGGTTACAGCATTGCATGACCGCGCAATTGTCACTGAAAGTGCGGGAGCGCTTAAAGCTGAAAATTGGTCTGGGAAGGAAGGGGGCGAAAGTGCCCAGTATTGTAGTGGTTAATTTGATACAGAGTGAAAAATGCAACACACTCCACTCCAATAAAAAGTTTTGGAGCATCTTAAGGGTGATTGTCAGGCATTAAATAAATTCTCCTGTGGGGAGATTCACTCTATTCATATTTATAACTGTTATCTCTGGGGCTTAAAATAAGGGAAAACTTATTTTTTTGAGATCCTTCCAAGGGGGATGCTTTTTTTGGTGACGGCTGTCTAAGAGAGGATTTCCCTTAATTTTTAGAGATTTCTTCTCACTTCCTTATGAATCTACAGAACATGATTGGAAATCTGCCCAATGGGACACAGATGTAAAAAAAAAAAAAAAAAAACAGACAGGATTTTTAACCCTTCTCAGATCCAGTGATGTCACTTCCTGCTATTTGGATGTATGTGTGTTTGGGTGTCTGGAACCGTGGCGCTTCTCTCACTACTAACCGCTAGACATATTGAGTGCCAGTACACCGGCAAAATATAATGTATGTGCAATATCCTAGGGGTACATGTATGGGGGATACATTTTATATTAATAAAGATGGTGCACAATGAAATGTTTTTGTGATCTCCCTATACATTAATTTGAGTGGCTTAGAGTAGGAGACATGGGTCACTAGAATGGTGGAGTGTGGTTCATAGCAAAAAACAAGCTTTAACCTGACATTGTTGGGGAATCACAGGATTTCTGGTGAGTTACCATCTGAAGGAGGCATGTGGCGCTGCTATGTTTGGAGCACAATCAATGAATGTTTAAACAAGCACGTGCACAGTGAAATTAGGGAGCACAACTATCCATTACATGAATAAGCAAGTGCACAGTGAAATCTTGGTTTACACTAAGTGAAACTATCTGTGTAATATTTTTTTTATTAGTGGATGCAGAGACCCTATTCAAATAACACAAAAGATACTAGTGGTGGTGTAACTTGGATTTATTGTTAATATACACATGTTTAATCTTGCCATATATAATATTTCTTC